>CAUYRH010172829.1:0-11165 GCA_963574655.1 Perodicticus potto | reverse complement strand
ACATATAATATCAAGCAATAGAAGTATTATAATATAAATATATGTATGATAATTTATAATGTAATTTTGATATTCAATCCAGTGAAATAATATAAAAGTGTTTATTTCTGCTGAACTGTGAAATCTTTAATAACTTAATAAAGCGTTAAAAAGATGCAGCAGCTTCAAAGATAAAGATGTGACATTTCTAAGCGCAATTCTCCTCAGAATTTATCTCCAGGTTAGTCTCTCTTGGCCCACATAATTTTTCTTCTGAGATAGTATCAAATCAACAATAAGCAGCAATTATGTTCTCACTTGGCTGCTCATAGGTAAAATGAGCACTGGGTATATGTTTACCTGGTGAAGTGAGAGCTCTTAATCAGAAGAATTGATCCAAACTCACCTTCACAGATTCAGAGCATAATCAACCACGCGTAACAGGAAGGCTCTGCCCACCTTTAGGAAAGTAAATGGCAATACAAAATCTCCCAGAACAGAGCATATATAAAAGATAATATTAGCACACATACAAGTAGCTGCTAATAAGACTGTCTGAACCTGGTATGGAATATTCAAGGTCATTGCTAAGAATAATCAGAGAACACAAAAAATAATTTTAACCTCTTAAATGATTGTTAACCATATATAACTGGTAAGAGTGGTAAATCTGACTGTAAATATGGGATCTTTCTCCTGATGCTGGTACACCACCCCCCCAAAAAAAAGAAAGAAAGAAAAGAATGACTTGCAGTATTTGATGGTTCCAAGTACATTGGCAATGTGTTCCTTCTCTACATGGATACTCAACATCATGAATTATTAAGTATATTTTTGGATAAGAGACTTTTTTAAAGTATTCAGTGAGTTGAATGAGTATATGAGCCCTGGAGACCTTAGATAACAACTTGTAACATTAATTGGAACTTAAATGAACTGTCTTTTGCCGAGAGCACAGCGTCTTAAGTGGTCACGTGGCTGGCTGCCTCTGAAGCAGCCTCTCCCATGTTTCAGGTGAGAAGTGCATCTGGGTCCCTATGTTCTTTACATTGCACTTGCATTTTTTCTGAAAAATCCCTAGCCTAAACCATTAACAATAAAAGTTAAAAGATGATGTTGATATCTTAAAAATGAATATTTTAAGTTTAAAGTTATTATATATATATATATATATATATTTTTTTTTTTTTTTCAAAATCTTGACAGGGCTAAATGCCAGAGATTGATTTTAAAAAATGAAAAAGGCAATAATTTCTTCAAATAAACTCTCAAATTGAAGCCTCACATTACCTATACATTCATATGTGGGTATGGGTGTTCTGTTCTACCTAATGCAATCAAGCCTATTAATCATATGATGATAATCACCTTTCCGAGCATTTGGGAACAATTTTGTTCCAAACTGAGTACCTCCTATGTCATCTCAGGCATCAGTCTGCCATTGGTCAAATAGTATTCACAAAATCTATATAAACTTCTTCACTAGCCTAGTAAAATTTTATTTTGAAGATTCATCTGATGTAGCTCATATTGAACAGAAAATGTGTTAATGCATTTGATAGCAAATAGAAATTATTTTTGGAACACACATGACCTATTTTCTGTCCAAGGATGTATTTATTTCCTGGTACTGCCATAACAAATTATTTCAAACTGAGTAACTTAAAACTATAAAACTTTACTCTATCATAGTTCTGGAGGCTAACAGTCAGACATCACTGTGTGGGCAGAGTTGGCTCCTTCTGAAGTTTCAGAGGAACATCTGTTCTACTCTTCTCTCCCAGCTTCTGGTGATTGCCAGTATCCTTGGTGTCCATGACCTAGACCGTGTGACTCTAATCTGTCTCCTTCATGTGTCTTCTCTGTATTTCTCCTTTTCTGTTTGTGTCTTTTCTTATTCTTCCCCAAAATACGTCATTGGATTTAGGACCATCCAGGAACCTGGTTAATTCAAGATAATTTCATTTTGAGATCCTTACCTAATTATACCTAAAAAATTTTTTTCCAAATAAAATTACATTTATATTTACAGGTACTGGAGGATTAGGACTTAGACATGCTCTAGAGGGCCGCAATTTAACTCATTACAATTAACAGAGTAAGGCTATTATACCTGACACACTGGCTCCAGGTAATTTCATTTCAATATTCTGTTCAAAGAGCTAGGGAGGAAAAGCCCTCTTACGTTAATTTTTATGGGACAATCAATAGATTTCATTAATGAGCTTGAACTACTTCTAACTCTTATATTGGGATAAAAGTACCTTTTAAGCGGTATAAAATTCATTTAGACATTTTCTGCAAAAAATAGTTATGTTATATTTCGTTTTGATTTATTGACTTGCATGCAGATGTCTCCAAATCTGCTAGTATAATTTTTCTTTTCTTTTTTTTTTTTTTTTTTTGCAGTTTTTGGCCAGGGCCGGGTTTGAACCTGCCACCTCTGGTATACGGGGCCGACGCCCTACTCTTTTGAGCCACAAGTGCTGCCCTGCTAGTATAATTTTTTTTGTTTTTATTATGCAAAAATATTTTTCAAGGGACTTTTAATAAACCATAATATTTTTCTAAGAAAAAGAGGAGTATGGACATGGAATAACAATATAGACAGAACCATGGCCACAGGATAATTTCAATGTTGGCAGTAAAAGAAAACATAAAAGTCACAGGAGAAGTAAGATAGAAGTCCTAGTTGAGATGAGAGGCCAGCAGGAAATGCAAAGGGAAATGATGAATGATTTCTAGTAATCATAAATATAGAGAAAGAAAAATGTGAATGGAAAACAATTTTGTATGGAAAATTCTTGTAGTAGACAAGCTTTTTCATCGATTGAAATCCTAGGGGCCTCGCCTCTATTGTACCCTTTGCTCTAGTAACCAGTGTACGCAGCCTTGGACCAGGGTAGAGCAAATACAGCTTTCTTTCTGCCTGGTGGTTTTTGTTTTATTGGGTTTTTTTTTATTCATTTATTTTATATTCTGGGTGATGGGAACTTCTGAAAATGCTGTTGGCAATCATTCATGAACTAGGCTGAATTGCTAGACCATTAACACTCCTTGCAATACTTGACCAGCCAAGACAGGAATCAATTGTTAACTTTTCTCCCATCCTTCTACTGAGCAGATATTTCTCAGATACATTTTAAAAGCCATCTGAGAAGTCCCTTCCATATCAAGGACCAGGTCAACTATAGCTGTGGCTGACTTAAAAACCCAGCTTGGTGTAGCTGTTTTATTTCCTCAGTCTTATTCTTTCTTGCTGGCATCAAACTTTCAAGTCACTTATTTTTTAACAATAACTTTTGTCTCAGGTTTTGCTTTTAGGAAAACCCAGGTTAAGACATATTCTTCTTTTTAACTGGATTATAAAATGAGTTATCATTATTTTTAAATCACCTGGTTATATATTAAAGGAAACATACATTTTCAAAATGCTCAGCTTGTTCAGAAAGCTATGCAGATTTAAAAGATGAAATCTTATTCTAGCTCAATTTAGTTCTGAATACTAATAAAAATGGCTGTCTTGCGTGGTCTAGAAAGAAGTTGTTGTAGGAGACAAGTTAAAAAAAATGAACATTATGCGCTTTTTAATTAAATATTTACGCTCCTATTTATGTAATTTGATATTGATTGAAGTCACATCAATTTTTGAGTTATTCTTGGATAACAGAACAAAGAAAAAAATCTATGCCATGATACAGCTAAAATATTCGATATAAGAAAGTCTGTTAAGAGGATGGTAACTCACGAAATATTTTTTTTAAGCAGGTATTATGCTGAGTATTCAAACTGCAATGAGAAGTATGATATAGTCCTTGCTCTCAGGAAACAATATTGTACAGCACTCAGTCAAGTAACTAACACTCTGTGGGAACAAGGGAAGGTCAGATTCATGCAAGCAGAATTTCTTGGCACAATGACTATTTTACAGAAGCCAAAGCTTCTGTGACATAAAAGTTCTGTAACATACAGTTCTGATGAAATTAATATTTAACAAAATCTTTAACACAATAAGCAAAATAATTGTCTTCTTATTAACTTCCAGTGTACACAGAGATAAAGTAATTAACCTGGCATTTAACTATATTGAATTAAAATTTTCAGGCACAGGGGTTTAAGAAAGAGCACTGTCAAATATTATGTGTAAATTGAGCCCAGTAGGAAAGATAAGACTTGGTGTATTTAATTCTTGTTGAGTTGATGTTTCTCAAATTCTTTTTCTTTTCTCTTGCTTAATTAGTTCCTTAGTAACTTCTAACTTTTAATTTCAAGGATTATTTCCAGTAAAGGTTGTCACCACAGAAGGTGACCTGAAGTTTTTAAAAATAACATTAATATTTTTACTTTGCATTGTTTTTTAAGCCTTTTTCAAAATTTTTCTGATTTATGACATTACTTAATAATATTAATTAATTTACTATGTATTCATTTTACTGCATAAAATTTAACTAATTCCCATAGTTATTGATAATTTATTTCTTATGAGCTTGATATGTAAGTATTTGATATTTTTTAAAATAATTATTTAATGTATTTTTTTTTCAGACAAAGTTTCTCTCTGTTGTCCTGGGTAGAGTTCCATGGCATCATCATAGCTCACAGCAACCTCACACTGTTGGGCTCAAGCGGTCCTCTTGGAACTTCAGCCTCGTAAATAGCTGGGACTACTATAGGCATGCACCACCACATTTGGCTAGTTGTTTTCTATTGTTAGGAGAGACCAGTCTCACTTTTGCTTAGTCTAGTCTGGAATTTCTGCGCTCAAGCAATTCACCTGCCTCGGCCTTCCAGAGTGCTAGGATTACAAGTGTGCCCTCATGTATGTTTCATTCAAGGGATGTAGGCATGCCCACTAGATGCGGGTGGACACTTGAATGCTTCTTATCTTTTCTTCATCCGCAAGGAAAAAGGAAAAGTCAATTAAACTGGTAGCATGCTGTCATATTAAATCGTGTCCTATTATTCCTTGAGTGTTTTTTGAACTCTACTGCAGAAAACTCTGCTTCGTCTTTGACCTGCTAATGCTCAAATTTTCCTCTGATTTTGGTGAACAAAATTCACCAAAATTTGATCCAAAATTCTCTCACTCTCTCTCTCTCCTTCTTTCCCTTTCTCTTTTCCTCAGTCCCTCCCAGGTTTGGTTGATCCCTAAGCAAAAAATCAAATCAGACTTTGCTGCAAGCTGTCTCTCTGTGAGTGTCAGAAGTAAAACTTACAACTTAAAAGTCTCGTTCCACAAGTCAGTTTTCTCCAGACAGATTTGCATTGAGATGTATTAAGCAGATTTTTACCCTGTATAGCTTCAGTTCTTTAAATGTATTCTTTATTTGACAGAAATTTAGATAGGATGATAGGTAAATCACAGGTTCTTAATGTTCATTGCATTATGATTAAAGGAGATTTATTAATATGGGAAAGGAAATCTAATACCACTAATACAAAAATAGTTGAATATTTCTTCTGTTCTTACCCTGGTGCTATGTGCAACAGTTCTCAACCTGTGGGTAGCGACCCACAGGAACTGTATTAAAGGGCCGCAGCATGAGGAAGGGTGAGAACCACTGGTGGTGGAATTAGGACAATTGTCAAGCATAATCTAGAAACTGAAGTGTATAACTCCATTTGAAAAGGCCAGGCATCCTTTTGCAGACTGAGAAAAACACACACACATGAGGGTGGATGCTGAGCTGGAGTTAGGGGGAGTTTCTTACCAGTGCAAGATTTCTGCTGGGCTTTGAAAAAATGATCTGGATAAGAAAAAGTATAATAAAGTTTGAGAAACTGGCTTGACTTTTGTTTAAAATGCAAATGGACTTTCTTTCCCTTTCAAAAGAAAGTTTGATTGACTTTGAAATAGTAAGTATGTAAGATAAGAAATACATGAAATATCATTGATTTTTTTTCCATTGGCTGAAAGTTAATTGACTCCTTGGAGAAAATGTCTTAAGTTAATATTAAGAAATCTACTTCACTATCTTTACATTCATCATACATTTTCAATTAAACATTAATTAATCATGAACTGGTTTAAAATTAGTTTCTTTTGGAAACACAGTAGAGCACCAAGTAGTCTATAAGAATGTTAATTCTGCCATGTTTCTAAGAAATAGAAGAATAGGCAAGTCTCCATATCTAATGTTTTCTCAAGTGAAAAGCAAATATAAAGTTATGACTAATTTTTTGCGTCACCGTGAGGTATGTCTGTCTCTAAAAGAAGTTATTTATACTGAAAAAAGTAAATATTTCATTCTTCTCATAAACTATATTTATCTTGCATTAAGTGATGGAAAAAGTCCTTTTACCCCTGCTTTATGAAAAATTGTGTGTTAATTAGCAGTAGGTTATAAGAGCCCTACCTGAAATAAGGTTTGACCAAGCACATTGCTTTCCAGTTGGTCAAGCTACTACAGGAAGAGAGTGTCTGAGACACAGAGGAATCAAAAAAAAAAAAAAAAGGACTAAAGTCACTACTCTTTTCTGGGTTAAATTAGCTTTGAAGAATGCTTTTATGCAAGACCAAATGTTCTTCATTTTTTCTCTTAATGTGTAAAATGTTTCTAGCATTCTGAAGGTTATGCCTTTTGGACAGTGGGTCTTCACCTGTAGCTGCACCTTACAATCACACACAGAGATTCTAAATTGAGGACCCCACACTAATCAAACCAGAGGCCCTGCACATGGCACCAAAGCACCAGTACTTGTTATGGCTCCCCAGTGAGTCTAATGTGCATCCAAATTTGAAGACTAGCAGGGCTCCCTCAGTTCCTAGTTATTTACAATAGGCATCCTCAGCACTTCATCTCCAGGGGCTTTTGCAATGATGTTTTACATCTTATCCTTTACATGACACACAAATACATTTTATATTATATATATGTGTGATAATATTTAAAAATAAATGTAAATCAGTCTCGTAAAGATACGTTTAAAACAAGTCATTCCTTTTCAAGCTGAGACAAAGATTTTCTCTACTTTGACAAGCAAAATTACCTGGATTAAATTTTTATGTGTTCTGAAACACTAATCCTGTATATAACTCTCCCGTAGCAGAGATTTGTTTTCCTACCACAAAACTGTTGCCTTTCAAAAGTGGAAATACATTAAAGTGGTTAACGAAGTGGGCTTTAGTATGAGATATACCTCAACCAGGATCACCTTAATATTCTCATCAGGATATCTAAACTTTAGAAAGATTTCTCTCTGACCCTTGGGCCCTTGACCTCCTTTTCCTTAAAGCATTCACTTTAGAAAACTTGCAATTGTCAATTCTTTCTTTGTCCCTTTGGAATATACATAAATCTTCTTCCAGCTTTCTGACAGCTTACAATTGAGGAAATGTCTTTCACAAAAACTTGGAAACCATTTCTTAGAAATAAAAACGTTGGTGAAAGCTTCCTATTTCCTAGTCTCTGTGGGAGGATGGGGGCCTAACTTCGGTGGGTAAGAATTAGCAATTACAGATGGCTTAGACACTGGGAAAAATATTTTCAGCATCAAGAATAAGTAAATGTGCTCAACACATTCTGTTTTCAACCTCTCCCCATCCTTTTCTTCACCTCCAGTGCTTTCCCATTAGCTCACTCCAACTCTTCAAACCCTCCTGCTTTTTGTTTCAATGAACTTGAGATTAGTCTCTTTCCCTATTGCAATAGTCTTGAATGAAGTATGTATTGCCTGTTGAACTTTGTCCAGTGTAATTTTTATTTTGACAATCTTTATTTCATACCTACTCTATAACTACTAGTAGTAAGAGCAATGGGCAAAGTGTTACTGTGCCAGTAATAGTCACTCTATCTTAAAGCTAACTAATAAATCTTTCTTTTATAATGCTTTATTGTGTGCTCGCTTTATTAATAGATTTCTAGAACCTCCCTGGGCTAAGTTCACTATAGAATCTGGACTGCACAATTCCTCCTGGAAAGCAATTTTTGTAATAATTTTAGTTTAAATAACACATAAAAGCCAGTCACAGGTAAACAGATTTTGATTGATCATTTTTATTCTTAACTATTTTATACAAATCACAGTTAACATTCAATTCCATCTAGTTGATGGCAGTCAGACCGAGACATGGCCCATTATTCAAGATAATATCATGAACAAAGCTGACCTGCACATGGCCAGCCCCTGCCAAGCCTCCTTCCCCTATGAAACCTTCCAGTCAGACCTAGGAACTGAAATGGCCATTGCTGACATGATTCTGCCATTCTCCAGGGTGCTTTCTCTTGAGTAAACCCACTTTTCCTCTTTCTAACCCCCTCTCATTTCTCGGGCATGGCTTCTAGCATCAAGCTGCTGAGCCTGCTTTTGCTTACATTTCAACTCACTACCTTTCCATCTATCAAATAGAAAAACTGTTATTCATCACCTCATAGGTTCTGAAAATAAGTTGTATAATTTAATCTTCTATGTGGTTTAGTTTAGGTCACATACTAGTCACAATTTAAGATATGTGAGGGCAAAATGATACAAAATCTGTGTGCTATTGCCAGAAAAAGACAAATGAAGCATGAGTGTATTAGTTGTTATTGATGTTATTGTGTATTAGCTTTATTGATGTTGTTGCTAGTATTATTATTACTACCACTAATAGTGAGCAGTATTTCCCCAAGCTCAGTAAGAGCACCTCTCTTCTTTATCGTAAGGCTTCATTACTAACCCCATGTACAAGACCCATCAGAAGATAACTTTTAAGTGACTTTCTAGCTATTTAAAGATCTACTACATTGCAGCAAGTAATCTGAGAAGTTCAAAGTGACTGTAAGTCTAGTTGTATTTTTTGGTTCAATGACACATACTTGAAGATGAACAGGAAGCTGTGGTGCACAAGTCATGAGCTCTTTAATCAGGCATTGTCTTCACTAGTCACCATCCATGTGTACTTTGACAAGATATTTAAACGTTCTAAATATCAAATGCCCTATCTGTAAAACAATGGGGTTGTAATAAATTACATGCATTGATTACATTATTATATGTATTGATTTGGTTAGATTGATGTATATTACCTTGATGGCTTTGATTCTTTCTTTTTTGGGACATTCACATTATCTAAAAAGGTTATTTTTTAATTTATTTTTTATTGTTGAATCATAGCTGAGTATAGACAAAGAGCCACATTCAAGAAATTTTTAAAAATAATTTTAGTTTAAATAACATAGAAAGGTAAATACCATCACAGGTCAATGTATTTTGGTTGACCATGCTTATTCTTTGCTATCTTATACAAATCACTTTATCCATTTCTACATATTTGAGGTGCACTAACTTTCTATACCTCAGAAAACTTGGAAGGCTATATGTTTCATAAAGTCCTTCTGCTGTGTGCTTTATCTCCTCAATAATCAGCTTTTCTTATTTCTTTTAATAAAGAAAGTCACCAAGCTATTAAAGTCACTGAACTATTATATGGAGGTTCTTTTGAGTTTGATAGTTTGTGTGTCTAGTCAAATGATAAAATAAAATAATCATCAAGTTGACTACAGACAAAAAGTAAAATGTTCTTTATTTGAACAGAGCATATAATAAATATTAAAAGTTCATATTAAATATTTGTTCATGTATGACAGCACTTTCAATTATCAACTAACCATTTATGTTTTTCATTTAGTAGTTATTTGCTGAGTACACATTACGTGCCTAGGACTAGGTGAAGCATAGTTCCTATACTCTTCTTGGTGCTAGCAAATTAATGGGGAGACAGAGAGAAGTGAAAAATAAAGCATAGATCACTATTTAACTGAAGTTATAATAAGCAATATAGAGATCTACCTTAGAGTCAAATGAAACTAGTTTTGAAGGTCCTAAACCAGTTGAGCATAGCTCTAAGTCTTTTTGAAGAAACTCTACTTACATTTCAGATCTAGGTAATACATGCATATATATGATCACACACACACACACACACAAATACACACTGGTATGTTTCTCTGAGTCTAAATTCAAATGAGTATCCATGTTCTTTTAAATATAACATACTCTGTTTTATAATATTCCTATGCTCAAGGAATTTATTGTCAAATCTTAAAGAAAAGTAGGCTTATTTGAGAAATATATCTTAGACATTTTTTGAAGATGATCTGTCACTAAATGTCAAAAGAATATGGGCAAGAAGTGACAACCTAATGTGTGCTGATGGTAGCAATCTTATGATAGGAGATGGAAGGGAAAGTAGCGGCAATAAATTAACTGGGTTTTGATTACTGTCCAAAATGTGAAAAGATTCTAAGAAGGAGATATAGCTAGAGTAAAAACATGCAGTGGAATCAACAACATGTAAAAAATATCTCATAGAATTTACTGATCTAAAAATTTAATTGTGAAACCATATAAGCCCAAAACTAAGCATCATTTTCTGCTTGAATATTTTAGGCAAAACTTGACAAATCCTTCACCTGTTCTAAAATCATTATAATACAGTTTGTCCTATATTACATTTTTTAAAAAAGAAAGAAAGGCATCAGTCAGAAAAGAGTTTGTGTGGCAAATAGATGGGAGGTCAACTTTCTAAGCAATCCATTCATTGGCTTTTTTGTAGAGAACATTAAAATTAATGTGAAAAGGGAGAACAAAAGTGCTTGAAACAGCACAATAACTACTCATTGAAATGCCAACTTTTGCCCTTTTCTTAAGTAGCCTTTAGAAATACAAAGCTTTGAGTAAATATTGACTCCCAGATTTCTGTAAAGTAGTTCAAAGCATCAGGTAAGAGTGAAAGTGTGTGCAACAGACAGAAATGCAAGGAGTGAGGAGAGAGGTCGTTTATACACCTAAGTATACCGCAGTTGCAGAATCTTTTCGAGGTGAAGCTAAAGTTTAATGCTCAACTCAATTGAAGTCATTCTCTTTACTTGGGCATTTTGGGAGAAGTTCTGTGTGCCAGCAAAATATGAGTGGAATTAATTCATTTTTATAATACTACATTATCAGCCTCTTTACTCCTTTTCAATGCATATGCCCAATAAAGCAAAACTACCAATCCCACACCTTTTTTGTTTTGAATTTTGTTTTCAATTGTTTTAGTTGGAAGTTTTTTTTTAATTTTCTTTTTTAATTTTATATTTATTTATTTAGACAGATTCTCACTTTGTGGCCCTTGGTAGAGCGTTGTGGCATCACAGCTCACAACAACCTCCAACCGTTGGGCTTAAGTGATTCCCATGCCTCAGCCTCCCCAGGAGCGAGCT
>CAUYRH010172828.1:0-26007 GCA_963574655.1 Perodicticus potto | reverse complement strand
GGTATATATAGGTGTATGGGTTCCTTGGCCAGGAAACGAATGAATGCAGTCCCTTCCGCCGGGGGGAAGGTGAATGAGTGCATCAATGAAAGTACACAGTCCATCCATGGAATTCAGGCCTAGGAAATTCACAAGAAACTGACCTAGGCATAGGAAATGGGGGTTCCACATTTAGTCCCAAGTGTAAAGTGAAGGAGGCACCAAGGCACAAGTGTCTCCTCAGCAGTTGTCCAGCCTAATTTTTATGTTACTTTAGGGAAGTATTCTATAGCCATTTGTATGTGGGTTAAGTTTGATTTATAAGTACATTTTAAAACTTTACATCAGTCAAATCTTATAAGTTTGTATTTGAATATTGTTAACTAAAGAAGAGATATGAATTAAACTTTTTATCATTATACTTGTGTCAAGCTAAGCTCAAATGTCTAATAAATTTTGTTTAACATGGTTTGGTGCTATATTATTTAGAGAATTAAAGCTTGTGATTATTTTAGATTGTATGTTATGCTTGTTATTAATATAAATTTACCTTCTTTGAAAAAAATTATTATTGGTGAGTTTCAATAATTATTACAAATATTTAGAAAATTGAGAGCTAAGTATAATGCAGCAGGTGGAGATGATTCTGATACATAAACTGGAAAAAAGAAGTTATAAACTAGAACTTGATGGATGGTGATAATCTGCAAAAATTTTGACACAGGATACAGAATATTCTGATGGAAATTGACTATAAGAACAAAGGTACTTACATGGGAAATAGTGATGTCTGCGTAACATGCTAAGAACATTTATTGGTATAGGTGGGATGGCCTTGAAATATCTTCTCAGAGTTGTTTTTACAATTCTCTTTGAAGATATAAGTACATCTCTCCTCCTTCAACCATGGCAAAATATAATGGAGATTTAGGGCTTTGTTTTGAATCTAAGTATATCTATCTGGATTGAATTGATTCAAGCTAAAATGGTCTGCTGGTGTTAGATGGGATGAGCAATTATTATCTCTCTTGTACTGATTTTGGTGCTTTAATGACTTCAATTTCAGGTTTTCTTTTCCTGTCTAATCTTTTCTCTTCCTTTCTCCCAGCATGGAACCCATGTTTCTACCAACTCGACATCAGCGGTATCCCTGATGTATAGAAAGTACCTAAGTCTACCCTTATGCATTTAATCTCAAATTTATCTTTCCTAAAAAACTCTACCAAAATTCTCTTCAGTAATCCAATTGTTTTTTAAAATCTACCTTTGTGCCCAACAGTGGTAAGTCAGCCTTGCCTGAGGTTTGTAAACAGTGAATTTCTAACTACATGCAGACTGTACTCTTCTGCAAAGCATTTGATAAGATGCTATCTGGTATAGATCTTTGGATATTTCACACAGGTAAATTTTGTCTGCACGATTAGAGGTAAAGATTTCATTTGCTACCTCCTACATAGCTTAGCATTGCATTGTGCATATAATAGATGCATTGTAAACTTTTATTGACTACAACAGCAGATGCTATTATGTGGCATAGGTCAGACAGTTAAAAAGAGAGAGAGAGACTCTCACAAGCCACAGGTAGCTTTCATTGATCTTTAGCCTTTAGTCCTTCCCATTGTACTTCATGAGGGATTAATAATAGTGATATTTCATAAAATGGAATAAATCAGGTTTAGCATGTTTAGCACTTTCCATAATGGGAACAGACTGAGTTCTATCCAAAGCCTTCCTTATAAATGGCAACTTTTGGAAAGATTTTATACCCTGGGCATAAATATTTTCCTCAATTTCCTGCCACGGAATGTACTCCCTCTCAATATCAACACCCATTCTGTACATTAGAGGTAACCAAAATAATGTATGAGGAAAGAAGTTGTTGTCACTTTGCCCTTCTGATGACCTTTGATCTTTTCAATATACCATTTCTTATACCACCACCAATATGTACAAGGCCACAAATTGGTGAATTTCCCCCATCATTTGAGATATTATTAGGTCTCCTGATATTACAAGATTTAGATGTCCTCACCATGTTTAGTAACCATACAATTTTAAAAGATCCCTCGCTGCATCTATTTTGTATAAATGGTGAGGTAAATTTTATTCCCCCTTGTTTCTTTTTCTTTTTCATAAGGAGAATTACCAACTGAATTACCAAATTAAAGAGTATAAATTTTCAGAACTTCTTTGACAATGAAAAGTGGTTAATATGAGGACAAGTTTCTGCATGAAATGGCATTTAACAGAAGGATTTAAGTGTGGAAATTATGTAAATACAGCATTTTCTTTTGAGGGCAGTAAAAAACTCTCCATGCAAAATTCTGGTGAGGCTATTGAGATATATGCTGGTCATTTCTACCACCAGCTCGTTTCACTACAAATCAATTCAATGCACTATATTTTTACTGGCCTTTATTATGATCTAACACTTGTATAAGTTTTGCAGTGAAAGAGCAAAAGGTATATATCTTGATATCAAAGTGCATTGTAAGGTTATCCTTTGGTTTTATAACCTTCTTGACCAAACATTTCCAATGATCGTCTATAATGGATAGAGGTTATCAAAGCCTGTGTGTGATTTCCATCTGCTCTTACTTCATCTTCTTGCATACGCCCTGCTTGTATCACATCGTCTACTTCAACCTTTGATACCACGAAAGGCTTACAAAACTGTCTTCAAAGGCTGCAAAATGTACCAGAATATACCTAAAACCTGTTCAAAATTTATGCCTTTTTGCCAGCATTCTTTGTCTCTAAAACATTCACATAGACTAAATATTCTAAATAAATATTTTTTAAAATTTCAAATTAATATGAGGGGCATATATCTACCATGAAGTACTTATTCAGTCTTAAGGAAAAAAATGGAGACTTTACATCTTTTATGTTTGCCTGGATGGAGTTGATACAAATTCTTCTAAATAAAGTTGTTTTTTTTTTGGGGGGGGGGGTTTGCAGTTTTTGGCAGGGGCTGGGTTTGAACCTACCCCCTCTGGCATATGGGGCCAGCGCCCTACTCCTTTGAGTCAATGGCATCACCCTAAATAAAGTATTAATTAAGTATTTGCTTCAGATTATTTGGGACAGAGTAAGTTGGTTGTTTTAGGTTTTCATCCCATCATTGACCTTTTTTTCTATGTTATCTCTGTATTTAAAATAAAAAGAAGTATGATTTGGTCCCTACTTCTAAATCTCTCTGTCACTATTATATACTTTTTGATTTAACAACACCATAATTCAAAATTATAGATACAACAGAACAATTAAAGTAAGACTCAGAGACACTCAGAACTTTAAAAAAAAGAAAATAGCTTTTTGCTTACTTTACTTCATCACAGACTTAAAATTATGTGATTATTTTTGTTTTTGTTTTTCTGCTTTGTGTTATTTGTGAGCCTATTATCTGTAAGCAACAGATAAGCTTTTTTCAAGACACTTGTGCAGGCAATATCTTGCCTATCTTTGTTTAAATCGAATTAAGCTCAGATCAAACACCCACCTTCTCTGTGTACACACACATAGGCTAAGACCTTCAGTATTGATCATTCCTTGTGGCAAGAGAACCTGTGCTTGTAGGTGTGGTACTATGCAGGGTGGTGGTGCTTGAGCAATTGCAAAAGTAGTCTAGCTGTTTGACCGTGTGGGCAGCCTTTACTCCTGCAGTACACAAATTACTGCATAACCCGAGGATATGAGTTATAATTCCAGACCTAAACCTTGAAACCAGGAACTGCTTCGTGAGTTAACCTTAGCTCATTCTACCCTAAAAATCCTCCTTTCAAGTTTTAAAAAACAAAAACAGATCTGTCTCCCACTCCTTGATATAAGCATAGCTCAGTCCTTAGGAACAATTTCTTATTTTATTCTTGGAGATGAGACGATTTCTCCTTTTTTTTTTTTTCCTAATGAGATAAAGCTTAGAAATAAAACATAAGTCAATTTCTCAGTAGATTCTCTGCCTGCATTAAATTTTCAATAAATCACCTTCCTGGACTTAGAGGGGCAATTTGTAAAAGCCATTGATTCATGGATGGAGAGTTGGGACTTGAGGCGTTCAGGCAGGTGAGAAGAACCAGCAGCCGTGGCACGTGGTGAGTGAGTTGCATGTTAAGCACGCTGTGTGAAAAGGAGAAGGCCAGGACAGAGTTTGGAAAGCAGAAAGGCAAAGCCAGGAGTGTTTAAAAACACAGCTTCCATAGCTTCCCATACTGATTCACTGACATCGCCATTAATCCTTATTTGGCTTTTTAATGCAATGTGAGAACCTGGTTGAATGTAGGTTCCAAAGTTAAGTTCTAATTCTATTTAAAGATGATTGTACAGATGATTATTTAATTACCTTAAAGAAGTCTAGGCTATTTCTGTACTTTCAGAACTGAATAGAAGAAGGACTTATATCTCCCCATGAATCTATTGCTTTTTCTGGGGACCCAATAAGCATCATGGTCTTGTAAGAATTTTCTGAACAAGATGTAGAAAATACAGCTAAAAATTACAACCAAATCCATAATCTCTCATGTTATATAACTGTAGTATGTTATAAGTATATCTATTTAGTATTATCTTCCTGGGTGGGATTGTATATATTGTTCTCATTTGATCTCAGATTTTTCAGTATAAAATTGCAGTTAAACCTGAAGTAGAAGAAAGTATTGCTGCAAAATCTTAATATTTTCTTTGGAATTGTCTTCATTCAGTATCCTCTTGTCATCCTTTTTCTATAGCCTAACTTTTCTCGTTTAAATGTCTTTTAAAACTTGAAAGTTATGTTCTCTGGTTCAAATCCCAGACTGTTTTGTTGGTGTAAGTCATTTATCTGCTTGACATTTTATAATCCATAGTTCTGTTCTTCTTGAGGTTAACTGAAGATCTCAAAGGAAAACTAATTAGAAAAGGAAGGAAAAAACAAAGTTTTGTTTTCAAGGCCAGGGAAGCCAGGGAAGTGGTGACTGTGTGCTAAAAGTCTGGCATTTAATTGTATTTCCAAATAAAAATATGTAAATAGAATGTGGACGCTGCAGCACATGAATTATAGCAAAAGCAGGAAATCGGCTGAGAGGCAGCACGCTCTAATAGGTTGCAGGAGCCCTGGGTTCTAGCTCCAGTCTGTAATAACAAGAAGACTGACCTTTTGAAAGTCATTTATCCTTCCTGGGATTCACTTTCCACAATGTACAATAAAAGGCTGCTGTGGATTCTGTCTAAGATTCCTAAAAATTTGTAACTCTGTGACATAGGCTGTGCATTATGCCTTCCTTTCAGAATCAGTTCAACAATGAAATATATTTTATCTTTGACAGATGCACAGTATATTTCTGTTTTTCTATTGAGCACCACTGTGGTTTGGACCAAGGGTTTAACAGATCCAGGAAGGATCAAGCAGATGATTTTCCACAGGACAATATTAACAGGGGGTGGGGAGAAAGACTAACTGGGAAAGGAAGAGGAGAAATGAGAGGAGAGAGTGATTTGTCTGTTAGGGGTGAATCTGGTATAAATCCTTGGATGTCTAAGAAATCTCTCAAACTACATATGCGCAAAACTAAACCTCTGATCTTCTTCATAAAACCTCATCTAACCACATCTTAGCTTTCTCAGGGAACAGAATCTCCATCTTTCCAATTTCCAGGAGAAGCACCTTGCAACCATCCTTCATTCTAAGGTCTTTCTCAGTCACCACACATAATCTGTGACAGTGTATTCAAAGTATATCCAGAGAGCTGCCACTTCCCCTTGCTACCACATTGGTCAAAGCCATTGTGATCTCTCGCTTGTGCTACTGCACCGGCACCAGCCAGACCCATTGTGCAACCCTGGCCTCAGTTCAACAGCCAGAGTGATCCTGTCATGCCTAACATGATTGTGTTACTCCTTTTCTCAGAGCCATGTCATAGCTTCTAGATTTAAACAAAATAAACACCAAAGTCTTTGCGTGGTCAACAGGGTCCTACCTGATTTTGTCCCACCCTGGCATTCTTATCTGGTAGCTCCTTAAATTTCTGCTCCTCTGATACTTCTCACAACTGCTTATCTTGCTCACTTTGCCCCAGGTTCATTGGCCTTCTTAATGTTTTCCTTATTCCTGAAGCAAAGGGAGGGCCTCTGTGCTCAGATGCCTTTGCCTGAAATATTTTTTTCCAGGTATGTGCTGGGCAACTTAATCTTATCCTTTAAATTTGTGAATTATCATGCTATTGAGATTGCTTAATCTTATCCTTTAAATTTGTGAATTATCATGCTTCCCTTTTGACTGTGTCATTCAGGGAAGCATCCCGAGCACCTGATAAAGTGCCTAGCACATAATAGATATGTGGTGTTTGTTGAATGAATTAATCTTAGATTCCATATTTTTATACCACTGTGAGTTACCTTACTTTCACAGTTTTTAATCTCATCATAGTGTGTCTAGTTTATGGATTTAACTCTGACATCAACTTTGAGCTTCATTTTGCCAAGTCCCTGGGGTGGGCCTCACCATCACCCTGTATGCCATAGACCACACTGTACTAAGTGTTCTCCAGAAGGAAGGCCGAAGTAGCAAATGGAAGTTTTTTGATGTTCTTAACTCCAGAGAAAATCATGGGAAAGGGCCTAGGTCAGTTTTCAAAGCAGAACATTCATAGACTAAGGGGGCAGATGTTACAGATGCGATAGAGATGATGACAGGAGGAGAGTTAAAGAAAAAAATCCAATGACAGTTGTTAAAGAAAAGACTGTGTTGAGACCACTGTGATAGTCATAGGGACCACACAGGCTTGCAGTGGAGGAGAGCGATGAGGCTGAACTCCCCATATAGCATGAGCAAGTGGGGATTTATAGACAAGGATCAGGGTAAAGGTCAGTGGATGGAAAATGACTAAGGGGAAACTTCAGGAGTAAGGGAGCATCTGGTTAAACCAACCTAACAGAATTCTTACTGAAGAAGGCCAGGGTGATCAAACATTATCTGGAAGAAGGTGTAAGATGAAGAACCCAATTAGATATCAAGAATGGTCAGAAGTTGAGCTTGGAGGGGGTTTTGCTAAACTGACTTAGCATCTTTAGTAAATTGGATTTTGCAAGGAAGTACACAATGGGCCCAAGAGACAAGCCTGACTGAAGTTCAGCCAAACACAGATTCTTTGTCAGGATAACAAAGACTGTAAGAAACAAAATAGAAAAGTTGTGAACTACAGAAAGAAAATAACTGGAATACAAAATTGATATTGCAGACAGAGGTGTGAAAAGAAGCATTTAAAGATATAAGAAGATGGTAAATGTTTTGAAAAAGCCACAGTAAAGTTCCTAACTGTTGTTTCTCTGTGTTTTGCCTGGAAATGAAAGGAAGGAAGGAAGAAAAAAGGAGGAATGGATGGAAAGGAGTGATAGAAAGAAGGGAGAATAGAAGGAATGAAGTGAAGGAAGGAAGGAGGGAATAGTTGAAGGAAAGAAAGAAAGAAGGAATAAAGGAGGGAAGGAAGGGACTAATTCAAGGGTACTAACTGAGGAAGCCTCATTTGGAGATGTGTCCTGAGCCGAGGAGTTACTGTTAGGTGTTGGCAACAAGAGTGCAAGGTTAGGCAGAAGTGAAGACCAAGGATCACATAAGGAAGTGGAGTAGTGAACCAACAAGTGTCACACTGGCTTAGGACCTGAGAAACTAAGGTGGCTGGAAGGCTGTGAAGGCCCAGGTCAAAGGCCAGTGGAGCCGCGAGAGCCGCCCTTCCTCTTCTCAATCCCTGTTGAGTCAAGAAGATAAAAGAGGCAGATGCGTGTTTGCACTTATTGCAGACAGTGGTTTAGACAATACCCTTAACGATCCTGTCTGGCCCTGATTAAGGTAAGGGCAGAATGCCTGGCCAATGGGGAATGAAAGCCGAGATGCGAAACACACAGAGATGTCAACTATACAGTGACTTAATACTTTGTGACGTGCATGGTTAAGGCTATAGAAAAGAAAGAAATTGAAAAATGCACCTACAGGAAAAGAGAAATGAGATTTTTCAAACAAGATGCACATGTCCTAAATAGAAATTCTACAGATAGTATTAACATAGATTTCTCTATGTATGAAAAATGGATGTTTAGGTAAATAACCAAAATAACATAAGTGGAGTTGAAAAATGTAAAATGCTGAGACTTTGTACTAGTTTAAATAAGAATAAAATAATAATATTTAATAGAAGCTTAAGATTACCATTATAAAACGTTTTTAAAATGTTCAGATGCAGAAATAACTTCAGCTATGTTGATAAATGTGCCTATAAGTGATTTAAGCAACTGTGAATTAAAGTAGATATGATTCCAGTTAGCAAGCAACGTTGTGCCAAATCACAGAGTCCTGGAGAGAAATAAGCTTTATCTTTTTTTTTTTTCTGTCTGTAAGATTTATCTTGATAGTTGAGAAAACAAAACAATGAATTAGGTCAATAAACACAAGCAGGGTAATTTGTATGAGAAACGTCAGGCTAAAACTCAAGAAAAGTTTTATGTAGACTCCACTATAGTTTTTGATGGAGAGAAACTATGAAATGATGGACCTATTAAATTTTTTATCTACCATCTAAATGACTTTTCAATTTCTTTTTCATGTGATTTTTCTACAGTGAATCCAAACTTCCAAAACTATCTTGGCCACTTGCTGTCCTGAAGTTAAACTTTGCTACTGAGAATTTACAACATAATTACTATAATCAGACGCATTATTTTGATCCAGCACAGATAACCTTATGCCTTCAAGATATTGTCTTTTAAAATCCTTTTTCAATGAGGCAGCAAGTACATCAGTATGGACATAGCCCTGGGATTGAAAAGGTTGGGAGTATTTATCTCTATGGAAACAGAGGCAAAACATCTAAGTGGAACAAATAGTTGGACCAAAGAAAGAAAAGTGATTAGAGAAGGCATTTGGCCTGAGTCCCCACCATGCAGTCAGGGTGTTCAGGAGCTGACAGCAAATAAGCTGTGTCCTCCAGTTAGTCAACGGTGGTTGATTAGGACACCAGAAAAGCAGTGATTGTTTTTAAAAATTAATTTTATATGTAATATTTCAAAATAAATCTTAAAAGTATTGCCACAGGTAAAGTTAGAACTCTTTTGATCTTCCTAGCTTGGTTGTATGTTTAGAACTCTTGAGTTGTGTTGTATTATAAGAGGTGTCTGTGTTGGGGGTTATTCATATCGTCATTTTTTCCCAATTGTTGTGGCCTGTAATGTAGTACTGGGTATGAATGTGGAAAAGAGTCAGGGCTTGGGGTTTGGGGGGAAGCTCCTGAGGAATCATGTGAATACTTCTTCAGGCTTTCAGTAGAATAGATCCTCTCTGGGCTGCTGCCTCTCTGCCACCCTTGCTTCCTTTTGCAACCCATTGTGTGGGGAAATACGGCGTGTGGTTAGAAGACGACCGTCCTTAAAAAAAAAAAAAAAAAGTGTACTACTATTCTTTCTCACTTGAAGTTCTCTAAACTTTTGTCGATTCACTTGTTAAATTCACAGATTGGACCAAAATATTTCCAAAGTTTGAATTTCTGGCATTACTATTACTGTGGGATCTGGGGTGGAATACCAACTTTTTTGCCATGTTTTATCATCCATTAAATTGTTAGGTGGGATAATAGTTGTCCCAATAATCCATCTATTTCTTCCTTCCTTCCCACTTTCTTCCCACACTCTTTCCTTCCTTCTTTCCTAGAATCAAATGAGATAATACACATGAAACACTCTGAAATTTGAAAACTTGGTGTATAACCACAGGCATTATTACAACATATAAGGAATATCGGTTTGTACTATTGAGAGCATATTAGGTGCCAAGCACAGTGTTTTGTGTTTATAATGCCGATTCCCTTATAGATAAGTACATCGACAAGGTGGTTACCTTACTCCTATATATGAGAAACCTGGAATTCATAGAAGTAAAGAGACTTATTTAAGTTCAAAACATAAATTGCAAAAATTAGGATTTGAACCAGGTCTGGCGGATTATTTCCTGTGGTCTTAAGAGAAGCAGAGTCATGAGGTGACCCTAAAGGATCTAAGAGGCTTGGGTGAGTTCTGATCAGAATGTAATGATTACTTTTCTATTTTCTTGGAAAAATAGACAAAAAGGGTCTGAATAGCTGCAATAGTGTGGAACATGGAGATAATTTTGAAAACTGTGTTCCTTTTCTCTTAGAATATTTACATCATTTCCATATTTCATTACTGGACCCTGAAGTTTTAATAAAGATTATAAAGTGGGTTTTGAGGAGGGAGTGCCCATATGTGGAATTTCAGGAAATGCGTAGCTTGAAAACAACCACAGATGATTTAAACAGGCCCTCCTCCCAAAAAGACCTTCTGTGGTTAAAGGTCTATTGACAATAACAACAACAAAGATTTTTTTTTTTTTTGGTACAAACTTGTACAAATGTCTTACTAATTACTCAATAGCTTTGTGTTTGCCTTTTAGAAGAAAGCCAGAAAATTCAGCTTGTCGTGACAATTCGTTTCAGAAAATAGTGACCAATTAATTTTATAATCATTTTCTAAAGGAAAAGTAGCAAGAGGACACAGCTGATAACAGCTAAATCTTTCTCTTTCCTTGTCTTGTCAAGGTGACTGGAAAAGGGCTCCATCCATCCTGACAAATAGCTGCTTTAAAGGTTTAAGTTCCTTTGGGATCCTTCTTGCCTGAGTGTAAAATGCCTGGGATAGTTGTTTTATTTGATACTAATTCAGCCAGGCAAGCCATAACTAGGAGTGTCACATCTCAATGTCTGGACACACTGCTCATCTTCCCTCCCTGATTGGTCTCAGATTATAGGACTATGTCAAGGTTCATTTCAGCCAAAGCATTTCAGCATCAGCTCTTACCTCTCCCCAGCTCCAGTGAAAGAAATTTCTAGAAAGTAAAAGTCAAGGATTTCTTAGCCTTTAATATTAGTATAGTATAGTTCAAGGATTATATTATTCTTCAGGTTGTTTTGCAGATGCACAGATAATTTTTCTCTTTAGTGGTGAAACTTGCTAGATGCTAGTTAGGATAGGAGGCAGAGTTTAAATTTTTAGTGGAAGTTTCTCGGGTTTTAAGATTTTCTTTATTTAAGAATTTTTTTTTTTTTATTTTTGCAAAAGCAGAACTACTACGTTGAAAGAAGCCAACACATGTATCCTTAGTATAGATTTTAAAAATCAATTTAAGGTACTTTTAGTAAACGTGGAAATAGCCAGTCATCTTTTTCATCCAGTAGCTTTTCTCTGCCAGTGTGAACTTGAGGTAGATTAAAAGACACTTGATGTCATTTTATTTGGGAATAAAATTTACAAATTTAACCTATTCCAAGGGCATGAGCTACCCTTAAATTTTTAGGAGCATTCATTTTTACTGATTCTCCTTTATCATTTGGTTGATCATATTAAGATGTTTATAGGAAATTTGACTATATGCCAAATCTCTTGGAAATAGTTATGGTGGTATTCATAAATAATTTAAAGGTTAAAAGGGGAAAGAAGACTATAATAAAGAAACAGAAAGTCTTCATGGAAGATAAAGGACAAAGTTTAAATCAAAGAACACTCTGAGAGGAAATTAAAACACTTATTTCAAACATTTTTGCTTCATCAGATTTCATTTATTCATTATCCTTAAAGTAACACTATATTTTCTGTGAATGACTTACAGCTGATCATTTCCCATACAAAATAGAAGATACTAATTGGACACACCTGATTATGTTGACATTGGGTTGCTGTAGTAGAACTGGGAGGCGTTAGTTGTCTTTGATCATTCTTATAATAAATGCATATGAGCTAGGATTTCAGTTGACAGTTTTAGAGGTTTGAAAAAGTTTATTAAAGTAGAAAGTGATTTTTGAAAGGCATAATAATTTCAAATTAATATTTTATCAGGATCAACTCAACGTATCAAAATGTGCACCAATCATCTTTGTTGTCCTTAAAAAACCTGCAAAGCATGTGGCTAATTAGTTGTCTTTCATATTTTGCTTCAGTTTATTTTCAGCTCTGTGAAGTTAAAAAGATGTCCCACCAGTGACTTGTTTTGTAAGGGAAAAAAAGGTACTATTTTAATCTTCAAAAAACAACAGCTGGCAGGGTCAGTCTTTTAAAGTGCATGCTTCACTGGTTGCAATTATTAATCAGTTTCCTCAGGAAATATATGAAATTAAATATTAAAGTAGAGATCTAAACAGTCCTACAGTCTCAGGGCTTCTGAGGGCATGATTTCCTTATTAGCCTGAAATAGCTGACCTTCCTCATCAAATGAGGTGCCTGCATGACTATGAAATCTCTCATTTTGTCCCTCTATCTCATCACTTAGGCTTTATTTACCTTTTAGCATTTTATTTCTTTTCATAGCCACAGTTTCATAGAAGCTAGCTTTCTACCATGGCAGAGTTAACTGCTAAGCAAAGATTTTGTTTATCAGAAAGAGACTTTTGCTATCACACTCAGTTTCTTCATTCACTCAGCCAACATTATTTATTTACCACCTATCATATAGCAGGCCCTGTCCAATTACTTGGAATCCCTATCAAAACAAAGGACCCTTCCCGTATAAAGCTTTCATTTTGGGGACAGATACAAGGTATTAATAATAAATATGGATCATAAGCACATCATGCAGGGTGTTAAAAGGTGACAAACTGCTGTGCCAAAGTTAAAAAAGGAAAGTTAGGTATGAGTCATCAGGGCCCAAATGTGCAGGTGTTAGGGGGAATGGGAAGAAGAGTTGCAATTAATAATAATAAAAAACAAGGATGATGCCAGTTTGCCTTACTAAGAAGCTGACATTTGGATAAAGACATGAAAGTAAGGACTTAGCAGCAGAGTTACCTGGAAGAAGAGCATCAGGGCAGAGGGACGAGCTCGAGTAGAGCCCCAGAAAAGTAATAGCATTTCTTGGAAGGTTTAAGGAAGCGCAAGGACAGATCCCTGGAGTAAAGTGGGGGCAGGGGCGGGCAAGAGACACGGAGGCCACGATTGGCTGTTATTGTATATCACTGAGATTTAAAAAAGGAAAAAATTGCCTCTGCAAAGTTTTGAGCATAGACTGTGGTACCATCTGATACATTTGCATTGTGGATAGATTTTGAATGTAGAGTCAATAGGATTTTTCCAATAGATAAGAACTCCCATCAGAAAGACATGTAATTATGTGTTTTACCTGTGGAAGCCATAGACAACTTGGCAAAAAGTATCCATAGCAAATAAGAATAGTGAGATTAATGATAAATTATAACATCCATGGCCTTGCCATATGCCAGATACTTCTCTGTTTTACAAGTGCTAATTCAGTTAATGCCCAAAACATCCTGTGGGGGTAAATCATTTTTATTTCTATTTTATAGAGGAGGCCTGTGAGGCACAGAAAATTGGGTTCCTGCACGAGATCACACAGCCGGAAAAAGGACAGAATCAGATTTAAATCTGGTCATTACAGAACCTGCACTATTCATGCATTGAAACAAAGATGACACTAAAGCCCCAAACGAGAGATGGTAACAAATATCTCTTATTTTAGAATGTACTTTCTTGTCCTTCTTTAGGGGGGAAAAATAACAGAGCTTGGAAGTGGGGGCAGCGCTGAAAGTGAGTGATTTTATTACTTCAGATAGGTTAGCTTATGCTGTGGGAACAACCAGTCTCTCTGCGAAGGTTTATTTCTCCCTGGTGTCACAAGTCTCTCAAGAGCCTTTTGTAGCTCATTTTCTACTACCTTCACGGTGGGACCCATTTTTATGTCTAGCCATTCTCTGCAGAAAACTGAGTGCACTGTTTTTAAAGTCTACAGTAGCATGTACGGTGCGTGCCTAGACCTTCCACTCACTCACCACTGACTCAGCCAGAGAAACTTCCAGCCCTGCACGCGTTGTCCATAAGTGCCCAATACAGGGGTGCCTTTTCTGAAAATCTTTTTATGTGGCATTTTTACTATGCCTTTTTTAGTTGAGATCTCAGTACATACATAAATACTTACGATTGTCACAATTATCTACAGTGTTCAATACAGGAACCTGCTGCACGGGACTGGAGCTGGAGCAATAGCTGGACTGTAGCTGTTACCATCCGGCCCAGGTGTGCAGCAGCTGCACCGTCTAGGTTGGTGCAAGTGCACGCCACGATGCTCGCAGAATGACAAAATCCCCTACAGACACATTTCTCAGAATTTATTTCTGGCATGAAGTGATACATGATTATATTATCTCGTTTTCTTATCTTGTCATCCATTTATGGACATATGGGCTAATTGCATGCCTTCCCTGTTATCAATAGTGTTGCAGTAAGCATAGGAGTGCTGGTATCTCATGCACCTACTACTTGTATTTCTTTGGGATATGTACCCCTTAATGGGATGGCTGAACCTCTGGTGTTACTTTAGATCTAAGGTATAAGCTACGTGATGGAAATTTTCTTGGGATTTAGGATAATTTTTTGATAGTCTTATAAAGTCATTTAGTCTCTTTATTTCTTAAAGTACTCGTTTTGCTAAAGATCGCCCAGTGTATAAGGTATACTCTTTAATATCTCTTTTATTTAACCAGATGCCCCCCTTCCATTTTTCTTATAGGTTGGGAAGTGGCATAAATCCAATTGATCTGAAAATGGAAAAGTGTGGAATTCTCTGCGAAACAGTTGCTTTTAAAATTCTGTACTATTGTTATTCCACTAGGCAATGAGCAAATTTTATTTTTTAAATCTGACTTTATTTTCTCTTCACAAAGCATTCACTTCAATAGGTGGGACCATTCCTGTGGTTCATATTACAAGGATACATGTCAATTCTATTAAGTATAGAGCATAAATATTTTAACACAATAGTTAATGAGGTGAAGACTATATTAACTAGTTTGATGTAAGCATTCCACATTGTATTTAAAATCAGCACATTGTACCCCATTAATGCAGTAATGTCTGCATGGTCTATGTGTTTATTACTCAATAAAAAAAGATAAAAGCATACTCATAGTTCTCATAATTTGTAGACCAATCAAACAATTTGGAAGGATTTTTAATTGTTTACAAATAAAGACATGTTTTATTAAATTGTAGGCCCATCATTAACAAGTCTTCTTTTCCTTTTTTTGAAATGATAATTCTATAACTTTTGCACAAATGATCAAAACTGTGAATAGAAATTTGTCATTGTATGTCATGATGAGCTTTTTTCTTGCCTGATCGGTTTCTTTCTCCATAGAGAAACAGGACTGCTAAATTTAGCTCTGTCAAATAACTCCCGGATCAAAACTCTCTGGTGAGTCCCCAAAATGGAATAGCTGCCACCAGCCTTTCAACTCCCAGTCTTTATGAACCTGGACTTTTTGGACTGAAGTTAGAAGTCTGTGAATTGAATTCCCTTTATAAAGTTTTACTTCAGATATGTGCCCTTAGCTTCATTTCCCCACAGGGATCCTAGAACTTCACTAGAATATTCTGTAGAAAATGATGCCTTTCGGTGACTTATGCCTAAGTTCTTTCAGAATTTTTGTATTAGTTGCCAATGCACCAAGACTTTTTTCTGAGTGTGATTCATTATGACGTTCAGGATATAATTTATTTTATTTTCATGGAGATTATTTCTCTCCTGGCCTTTTCTCATCTTGTTTTTGCTCTCTCCCATCTAGGACTAAGTTTTTGAATTCTTCCGTAAAGAAGATGGAATACAATAACCTGTTCTTTTTGCTAGTTGTAGAACAGAAACTGCACGTAGGCTTTGGTTTATTTCTAACTGATATTAACTGGCAAAGTTTAATCCAGAAGAACCAATATGCATTCATCATCTTCCATCAGAGAGCAGGAAACACTTTTATAAGAAGTGATTCATATGCAAATCTGAAAAGCTCCTTACCTATTCCTTGGAACTGACTTAGCTCTAAATTGCTCTTCATTTTTAAGAATAATAATTAACTTAATTGTTCTTCTGGAAAATCTCTGTGCTATTGTATGGAGGAAACTGCCATAATTTTAGGATGTGTCCAAGAGCGATCTTCACATGGGGACTAAAGTGGTGATGAATATAAACACTTGAATCTTTAAATACCTAATACCTTTATAATTTGAATATATAGACCCATGGATAGACTAGATAGTGGATGTTGACAAAATTAACATGTTTAGATGTTAATGTAACTTGTTTGGCTGACTGTCCTAGACCATTTCATTGTTATAAAGGAATACCTGAGGCTGGGTAACCTATAAAGGAAGGAGGTTTATTTGATTCATGGTTCTGCTGGAAGTACAAGTAGCATGTGCCAGCGTCTACTTTTAGGGAGGCCCTTGGGCTACTTCCCATGCTGGCAGGGGAAGGGCAGCTGTCCCTGTGCTGATCATGTGGTCAGAGAGAGGCAAGAAGGAAAGCGGAGGGAAGTTCTAGCCTCTTTGTAACCCCCAGTTCTCCCGTGAACTAATATGGTGAGAACTTTCTCAGTGCCAAGTCTTTCATGAGGGATCCCCTCTAAAGACCCAGATACCTAGCATTAGGCCCCACCGCCAATGTCAGAGATCACATTTCGACTTGAGGTTTGTAGGGTAAAATAACCAAATTATATCATTTTTTTTTAAAAAAGACTATTTTTATGTTTAAGAGTATTGAATTTGAGCTCAAATAATACCTTGAGAAATAGCTGACAAAACTTCCTATCCATTATTGAAGAATTGTGGCTTTACTGTTCAAATGACACAAGTGGGTAGTTTCCCTATCTCCATTGTAAATTGTTCAAAACGTTCTGAAATTACATGAAAATCCAATATCTACAGTAACTGTGTGTACATGTGTGTGGAGAGAGAGAGACAGAATGAACGCAATTAAATGTAGACTTTGCTACTTATCCACATGATTATATTATTTTAAACCTGTGTTTGTTGGTAGCTTTTTTTGATGGTTATGCATTTTACTATGTTTTAGGAAAATACATATTTAGCACATCAAATATAAGATTTTACGAATATCATTGCTTAGGGTGAAACTGATGTAATAACAATGTTAGACCTCAGATCACCTCAAGAAAAATACTGAGTAAATGGTACAGGAGGGTAATTTGGAAGTATCTATTAAAAACAAATCTATAGGTATCCTATGACTTGGCAATTCCACTTTTAGTAATCAACCTTAGGTAAACTTTTACACAGCCACTTGCGCACAAGCATAGGGATGCTCCTGTGTAGTATTTTTTTTTTTTTTTTTTTATAGAGACAGAGTCTCACTTTGTCACCGTGGGTAGAGTCCCGTGGCATCACACAGCTAACAGCAACCTCCAACTCCTGGGCTTAGGCGATTCTCTTGCCTCAGCCTCCCAAGTAACTGGGACTACAGGCGCCCACCACAACGCCCGGCTAGTATGTAGTATTTTGTAATAGCAAGAAACTGAAAACAGTTTTAATATCCATCACAAGAGAAATGAGTAAAATGTGGTAGTCACATGACCACGGTCCATACAGCCTTTACAGAGGATGGACTGATGTACATTTAAGGCTTACTACGATGTTTATCCCTTACCAGATGTTCAGGTAACAAATGTTGAAACAAAACTTCACAGGGAACAAGAGGTATATATTTGTAGTCAATCAAAGATTTTGTATTTTAAATGAACGTTTTGCAATTCTTAACTGGCTTACTTCCTTCTACAATCCAGTTTTGTGCCATAAGAAAAATAAAAATAGATTTGAATTAGGGTTAGGTTTGTTAATCACATTTCCTATGATTTTTTTTTTTTTTTTTTTTTGTGGGGGAGGCAAAGTGAGACTCTGTCCTCCTGGTAGAGTGCATCAGCTTAGCTTACAACAACCCCAAAGTCTTGGGCTCAAGTGATCCTCCTGCCTTATCCTTCCTAGTATACAAGTGTCCATAGTGGGAACAATAGGTGCCCACCACAACACCTGGCTCTGTTTCCTATTTTAGTAGAGTCAGGGTTTCACTCTTGCTTAGGCTGGTGTCTGAATCTTGAACTCAGATGATCCTCCCACCTCAGCCTCCCAGATTGCTAGGTTCCAGGCGTGAACCACCATGTTTCTACGATTATTTTAAGACATTTCTTAGTTGAATTACTGCAAATTTCTCCATAAGGGTCTCTCTCCCTTTGCTCTTTGTCAGTTTCAACTTTCAAACTGTCAACCAGGTAAGCTTCCTAATATATAATTTGATTTTAATTTAAAAACTTTCTTTAACTATTTCTCACTGATTATTCAGATAACATTTCGACTCTTTAATGGACACTCAAGTCCTTTCTCCCATGGTTTTGTGTTTTCCTTTAGCCTCATAGTTTGTATGGCGAGTCCTAAATTACTGAAGCATGTTTTCTTTCTTCAAACACCCTTTGCCTTCTGGCATTTCTGCCCCTTTACACATCGAATTTTTTTCTGCTTGCGTGTGCATATTTTTCTTCATTCCCCTTTCTAGATTTTAATAATCCTTTAAGGTGTATGTCTGATATATATAGAGATTTTTTTATGAGCTTCACCAATCCTCATCTCTTTAGGCCAAACCACTCACTGTTCTCGATGTTAACAGAGCCCCTGACCCTTCTTGGTAAAGGAATGTGTCATCTCTTTCTCTTCCCATCATCTTTCCATTGGAACCTGAGCTCCTTTGAGACAGAATTCTCTTGCCTCATGCCCAGGAGTTGGCATTTTACCAGGAGCATATTAGGTATACAGTGCCTGGGTTTGTTTTGCTTTTCATTTATTCATTTCATTGTCATTGCTTAGTAAGTATTCCACAACCACCAAATTGAAATCCCTAAAGTCTCATAGACTTGAGAATTTATGATTTGTGTAGGTATTGTTTGTTTCTAGTAGAGTGTATGTTTTTGAAGGAATAAGTGAAATGGCTACCTTTTTGGGGAATCACAAAACAGTATAAAAAATATCAGTTCTTTTAGAAGGTATTAACTGAGGTTTTCTGTCCAGGCCACTTCACAGCACAATACACTTGGAAATGACATTCCTTTCAATCTCCCACGTGTAAATGCGGGTGGCATAATGCTTATTATGTACCATATAAATTCTTTTTAGATCAAAGAATCATTGTTGTGTCCTATTCCATGTCAGTTTAAATGTACCATAACAGTGGAAATATGCCTTTTCAATATGCTGCATTAATTTATATCAAGATTTGATAACTGAACTGTCAGAAATCCTCAATTCATCAAAGACTGCATTATTTTTATGTAGACAAAAAGATATGGTTCTCCAGTTTATTACATGAATTGTCATCATAATATTACAGTTAAAGCTAATGAACCATTCTCTGGCATTTGAAAAGCCAGTGAACGTAGCATTTTCCTGACGAAGCTCAAGTTTATAAATGAATTAGGTTTGTCTGTGTGGGTGTTGTAATGATCATGAAATTGTTCCTACATATTATAAGATAACCCCGTTCTGCCCTCAATTAAGGCCAGAAGGACCAAAAAAAAGAAAAAAAAATTCATTTAATCTAAATAAGATATGTAGGGCTTTGAAGAGGAAATAATCAAATAGAGAAAATTAGTTGAATTAGCAAATATTTCTTACTAAAATCTGAGTTGTATTTTGGGCTTAAACAGTTATTCATTCTCAACCAAACACGGTCACAGCCATATACCCTTGATATATCTCTACTATATTTATATTTCTATCTCTTATATCTCTACTATATTTATACTACTTATTAAAATCTGTTTAAAATCTGAGTTGTATATTGAGCTGTATATTGGGCTTAAATAGTTATTCAATCTCAACCAAGCACAGTCACTGCTATCTACCTTGATATATCTCTACTATAAGGACATTCATGTTTAATGTGCTTTTCTTGTCTCTCAGTTCAAGACACTATTTAACTATCAAGAAAAATTCCCAGTGAATTTTGTTTCTATCCTGCTGTTTTGGAAATTTCTTTAAATTTTAAATGAATCCTGGTTATGATAAGAAGGGCTGTGTTGAGTGAGGGGGAGATCACACTTACACTGCAAGCCAGAACTGAGTTACAAATTGGCAATGCTTACAAGAATCCTTTGGCAACATTTAGAGATATAATTTCAGGTTTTCCTTGCCTTATTAAGAAAGTAATGAAAACCTCAAATATGTTCACTTATTGGTATTTCCTACCTACTATTGTTGTGTTGTAGAAGACATTCACTTATTTTTTACATAAAAATAAAATATATGTAAATACAAAATTTATGTATTTACTATATGTATGTATTTATAACATATAAAAATACATTTGCATTCTTCTAGAATCCCTAATTCTGAACTTACTTTCTTTGAAATTTTCTTTTTCTTTATTAAATTGTAGCTCTATACATTAATGCAATCATGGGGAACAATGTGCTGGTTTTATATACAATTTGAAATACTTTCAATGAACTGGTTAACATAGCTTTCATGGCATTTTCTTAGTTATTGTGTTCAGACATTTATATTCTGCATTTAGTAAGTATTGAACTGAGTGGTGATATTTAGTTTTAGTCAATGCCCATTGACTCCTTTATTCAATTTATTGGCTAATTCTACCTCACAAGAATCATGAAAAGCTCAATCAGTTTTATCTCAGTTGGATGCTAGAATGACAGTATTAAAAAATTACTTATTCTGAATTCTTAAAATTTCTAATGTTAATCATTACCTTTAAAATATTCACATGACTCACTGAATTTTTTATATTGGCTCAGCTGTTCTGTTGTTGTATTGGCAAAGTCTATAGATCAGGTTTTTTTCTCATACATAGAAGGGCTTTTTAACTGTCTTCTCTGTTCGCACAATGTCTCTCAATGTTTCGACTCAAGTTGAAGTTAGAATGTGTTAAAATAAGAATTTGATATTTTATTTAACGTTTGCTGTGATATTGAACAAAGTGCTGTGTTGATTCCACATCTTGGCAATTGTGAATTGAGCTGCGATAAACATTCCTGTGCAAATGTCCTTATAGTAAAATGAATGATTTTTTTTTCTTCTGGGTAGATACCTAGTAATGGGATTGTAGGATCAAATGGAGTGCCGACTTTTATTTCTTTGAGGATTCTCTACACTTCTTTCCAAAGAGGCTGCATTAGCTTACAATCCCACTAAAATTGTAAAAGTGTCCCCTTTTTTCCACAACCATGCCAGCATCTGCAGCTACTCATGGCTGGATTAATAAACGGTGTTATGTGTATACCAGGGAATACTATTCAACCATAAAACTTATGGAGACTTCATTTTTGTATTAACCTGGATGGAGCTGAAGAATATTCTCCATAGTAAAGTATCACAAGAAGGGAAAAGCAAGTATGCAATGTACTCAAAACTAATATGAAACCAGTAGATAAACAACTACTCATCCACATGAGAGAAAAACACAATTAAATTCAAGTGGGGGAAGGGGGATGGAAAGATTAGTAAACTTTCACCTAATTGGCATGATATAGGGGTATATGGCATGCCCCAGGGTGAAGGACGCACTACAGCTTGGACTTTGCCTAACAAATGCATGTAATGTAACCTAATTGTTTGTACCCTCATATTAATCTGAAATTTAAAATCATTGAAATCTGAAAAATTAGGTTCAAATTTTGACTCAGCTGTGTGATTTTAGATAGATCACTTAACTTCTATAAAAGTTAATTTTGTCCTCCTACAACTGAAAGTAAGAATGCTGACTTCACTCCCTCTGTGGAGTTTCAGGAGATCAGAGAAATATAGAATGTAGATTTATTTTTAAAAGCAAATTACAATATATAGATGAAGCATTTATCTCAGAATATTATAGTTTGTTCCTTCACTGAGTGCATAAAAAATATATCTAGAGAAGTCATGGAAATAGAAGTATAGATGGCTAAAGGTTTCACAGCCAGAAAGGGTTTGTGATGGCATTATCAAAATGGGGTTCCCTTACCTCCTGCCAAATTTTCCAAAATATAGTATATTTATAATCAATGAGTAGTGTTAGTACAAGTTTTTAGATATGATACATTTTTAAATGTTTTGATTTTGTATATAACTGTTTTTTCTCCTTTCCCTGAGACCCCCTACCCAAGGAATGTAGAGTGTTTTTTTTTATTTTTTTATTTTTTTTTTGAGACAGAGCCTCAAGCTGTCACCCTGGATAGAGTGTCATAGCATCACGACTCAACAGCAACCTCCAATTCCTGGGCTCAAGCAAGTCTCCTGCCTCCACCTCCCAAGTAGCTGGGACTACAGGCGCCCACCACAACACCCGGCCATTTTTTGGTTGCAGTCGTCATTGTTGTTTGACAGGCCTGAGCTGGATTTGAACCCGCCAGCTCAGGTGTACGTGGCTGGTGCCTTAGCCCGTTGAGCCACAGGTGCCGAGCCAGGAATGTAGAGTGTTAAGGTAGTGATTTATTTATTTTGTGTTATTCTTTTAAATGACAAGTATGCTGGGAACTGGCCGTGTTGTATCATATTTCCATGGATACGGACTGCTGTCCGTTCTGCGTGGAATGGTCTTACCCAATCTGTCACCTAGGAAACCTCTGTCCATCCCTTCAGCTTGGCCTCAGAAGCTGTGATGTCCCCAGTAACACCCTCTGTGGTATAGTCTGACAACTTACGGTTCACTCTTCTTATGCTCACACTGTGACTCCCCTATTAAAACCATTAAATTATTGGTTCATAACTCTTTGTTTGATTGTTCTTGTCCCAACTAAGGCTGTCAGAGGAAAGGCAATGATGCATAGAGGTACTGAGTAAATACTTAGTGTCTGAACGAACATAGGAAGTAACTAATCCTATCATTTAAGAAAAAGAAAAAAATAATTTATCTTTTCCCTCTCCCCGTCTCTCCCTATGTGGGTAAATTATGTATGTGTGTGTATATGCATAATTTTAAATATTAACATGTATAATTTTAAAGTATATACATATGCAATATTTTAAAATTTACCTTATGATTGCCATATGCCTTGTCAACATTTGGGGGGAGAAAGAGTTGACTTATTAAACTGGCAGAATTAATCAAAAACCAAGTATTATATTGCTTTCTTCCAATAGGTACAGATTCTAATAAGGACATTTGGAAAGCAAAGTCTACTCACACCAACTTAACTGAAAGTTTTTCCCCCATTAAATATTTTGTGGGATTAGGAATAAGCTGCAGGATACCTTTAGTAGGTACCACATTTTCCCCAGTGAAACATACTGCACAGGACTTTTAATGAAGACTTAATTGAATACAATAATTATATTGATAGAAAAGTCTTTTGTGAACCATAAAATACTGCAAATAATAGGCATTTTTGAACTGATAGGCATTGTTGTAACAATGCCACTACATGCAAAACATGTTCATAAAAATGTGATTCTTTACTAGATTACTTGCCCATATAAATCATTAGTGATCATTTTCGCTTTCAGTGTAACTTGAAAATTTATTGTTGAGTAACAAAGTCTCCAGAATGTGGCAAGAATATTTACTTTTTTGTTTAAGATACTTGCTTTCTCTAAAAATATAGCATCTCATATGCTGGAAATAGTCTAAGTACTAAGAGGGTGATAAAATCTTAGTTGTAATATTACTTTTCTCAGTAGCAAATGGCTCATGTCTTCTACTTTAATCTATACTTGAAATTTATATGCATGTTTAAAAGAAGAACTCATTTGTAACTGAAAATACAATAAAACTTAAATAAATAGCCAGAAAATTTTAATAATCATTTAAAGGCAGAAAGATATCTACCCATGCTAATTTTCTATATAGCAAATGTTTAATGTGATTTTTATCCAATATTAACCCTTTTTTAGTAATGGAATGAAAGGATTCTTCCATATGGCATAGATCAGGGAAGTAAGCCACTGTATTTTCTATGCACCATAGAATTTCTAAACTTGTAATATAGAGATGAGCTAGAAAATATCACTGATGTTTTGGTATTGGGCATGCAGACACAGAAGAAGTCTTTCATCCCTGTGTATTCACATATACCAGGGAAATAGTAATGATTACTGAATTATAATTATTGGGAGTACTTGATGGAACAGAGGCAAAGAATAATTAGATAATGTGTCATGTTTAAGGACACAACTGACCAATTTCAGTTTAAATGTTATGACCCTAGCTTTTCTACAAGTTGATTATACTGCTTTGAGAGAGGACATGTTAATTTTTTATTTCAATAAAATACATGCAAAATGTCCATAAATATCTGTGGGTCACGGCCAAGACAATTTCGAATTTTTTTTTTCTTGAAGTCATTCTTAAAATTTCCCATTCACAACACAGGAATATCTGTCATCCATCAATCTATTTTTTTTCTTTTTTAGAAATTTGATCCTTATTCCTCCTTGTTACATATAGTGAAACTAAACTTTACAGAGATCTTGAGTTAGCCTACATGATGGCTGCCTACTTTGTTTGGAAAAAGGAACACTTTTACCCTGATATCAAGTCCTTTTCTCCCACTTTTCAGGCAAACAGAAACACTCATGTCCAAATGGTAAAGCCACAATGTCAACCCAGCATGGATTACTGAGTCTTTCTATTTACAAAGATTCCCAGGGGGTTGGTAGACACAAAATATACTTTATACCAATGAACTGTAAATTTCCCATTCCTGTTATTTATGTTGCTCTTCTGACATAGCACTGAGCTTTGGTTTGTTAATTACCACAGTACAACCCACTCTATCCTGACTTGTACATCCTTCTTTTTTTTTTTTTTTTGTAGAGACAGAGTCTCACTTTATCACCCTCGGTAGAGTGCTGTGGCGTCACACAGTTCACAGGAACCTCCAACTCCTGGGCTTAGGCGATTCTCTTGCCTCAGCCTCCTGAGTAGCTGGGACTACAGATGCCCGCCACAACGTCCAGCTAGTTTTTTGTTGCAGTTTGGCTGGGGCCATGTTTGAACCTGCCACCCTCAGTATATGGGGCTGGCGCCTACCCATTGAGCCACAGGTGCTGCCTGTACATCCTTCTTTTTTAACATCATCTAGTTTTGTGCAATGTATCACTATTTTTTTCTGAAGGAAGTATTACTTATGCAATAAAATTCAATTAACAAATGATCTAACATCTGAAAATGTGAATTTATAAGAAAACAAACTTGTCCCAGCTACTCCGGAGGCTGAGGCAAGGGAATCGCCTAAGCCTAGGAGTTGGAGGTTGCTATGAGCTGTGTGATGCCACGGCACTCTACCCAGGGCAATAAAGTGAGACTATCTCTACAATAAATAAATAAACTTATAGCGAGCATCATAAATCCAGTTCAAATTTTATGGAACTTTAGAAATACCTGCTGCATGAGGAAAAGTCCATTATGATCATCACTAGTATATATGGGAATATTAGAAAACCTTGCCAGAATTACTTGACTAACATAATCATTAATAATGCTCGCAATGGAACCAATGTGGACTGCTTTTACGTGACTTTCTATGTATTGTAGGATGTCACTGTCTTTGTCTGTTTCTCTGTGCCTTTTCTTTTTTCATTGTAAAGCACTGTGTTTGTTCTGAATTAGTTTGAGTCCCTAGGTCAAGGAGTGTGTAGATGACGAAGTGGGTCCTGACAACTGGGCACCCACAGTGGCTTCTGATATAACACAAATTCCAAAGTAGTGTGACTTTGGGAAATGACAAAAACCAGAGAGAATACATAGCAATTCAAAGAGTCAAGTAACAGCTTTTTAAACCTAATTCATTCGATGGACAGTATTTCATAAATTTTGGTCCTTTTTGTACATAGTGTTGCCTTTTTGTGTGTGATGTAACATTTCAGTGCTACCAGCTTCCCAGGGTTGTCACATTAAATATTTTTGTAAAGAAATTATTGAGTTATTATATAGATGTCAAGTACTTTAGGGATAATCATGGCCTCTGTGTGTATAAAACTCTGTCAAAAAAAGATAAGTCTTTTTCCCAGCACCCAAACTAAGATAGAGTTCTACCATAATCAGCAATGCGAATTTAAGTATACATATTTATGTATTATTATTTTTTTTTTTTTTTTGAGACAGAGCCTCAAGCTGTCACCCTGGATAGAGTGCTGTGGCATCACAGCTCACAGCAACCTCCAATTCCTGGGCTCAAGCGAGTCTCCTGCCTCTGCCTCCCAAGTAGCTGGGACTGCGGGCGC
>CAUYRH010172826.1:0-15564 GCA_963574655.1 Perodicticus potto | reverse complement strand
ACATTATAACATCATTCTTTAAAAATATGATCACAAATAGGTTTCTAAAAATCATAAAATGTTTATAGTTAAGTGTTAAATAGTCAGATAATTTTAATAATAGTTTTTAAAAAGTATAAAATATGCTAAAATATAAACAGTATCTCCTTCTTAAATTTTCTACAATAAATGTATACTAGAGTTTATATTCTGAATCTTTTAAAAACGAAAAAAAGAGCAGCGCCTGTGGCTCAAAGGAGTAAGGCGCCGGCCCCATATGCCAGAGGTGGTGGGTTCAAACCCAGCCCTGGCCAAAAACCGCAAAAAAAAAATTGACAATGTTCTCTCTTTAAGGGAATCCATAACTAAAATGACCTGCATGTTCATCAAAGGTGAAAGGTTTATCCATGGATTTTAAGCCACATTTATCGGCTCCTATGATGTATTATTTTGTTTTGTTTTTTTTTTTTTTTGAGACAGTCTCACTATGTCACTGTTGGTAGAATGCCATAACATCACAGCTCACAGCAACCTCAAACTCTTCGGCTTAAACAATTCTCTTGCCTCACCCTTCCAAGTAGCTGGGACTACAGGTGCCAGCCACCATGCCCAGCTATTTTTTTAGTTGTTGTTGTTGTGGTGGTCGTCGTCGTCGTTTAGCAGGTTCGAGACAGGTTCGAGACAGGTTCGAACCCACCAGCCCCAGTGCATGTGGCTAGCGCCCTAACTACTTGGCTACAGGTGCCAGGCCTCCTGTGATGTATTGTGCTGATTGATTTTATGGGTTTCATGATTACCAAGGAAATGGATAGTTGCTTGAGCTCAATATAAGTGGACTAAAGTCCACTGACTGTGAATGATTCAGTAATTCCTGTCCACATTTTGGTAATTTAATATATTACTGTTACATGGGCTGAAATTAGAAAAACTAATTTCAAGCTTGCACTAAGAAGATAAACTTAGGTCCATTGGGCTAAAATACGCAGTAGAAATTTTCCATAGAAACAGAATCTTCATTAGAACTATGAGAAGCATAGATTTAATTATATCTCTGCATAAAATCAATTCTACAAGAAAATCAAAAGATTAATTTTCAACAAATGGAAACGTTGGCAAAATCTAATAAATTTGATAGTATTGTTTTTAGAACCTACATAAATATATTTCTTATTTTATTCACATCATAAATCTTCATAAAATGAAAGTATACAATAGAATATTTCCTCCTTTTTAGCGAATGTTAAGAATCTTGGAGACTGTTCATTTGGCTGTAATTTAAAAGATGAGATTTAACAGAAGCAAATTGATAACCACAGTTCATAGATAACTTTTATTAAACATATTATAGGTCAAAATGTTTAAAGACAGTAATAGGTCTCTCCTTTTTGGCTTTCCAGAAGGAAATGTTTGAATCACCTGGAGTACAAAAACATACTCTCATGATGTTCAGATAATACATTTAAGGAGGCATTGCCGTGCCAGCCTTGATATCTGGAAGGTTACCCATAATGCCTTATTGTGTCATATTCTGGCCAGTGTCTTTGTATGAGGCTCTTTGAGAGCCTTCACTTTGCTTATTATTGCATTTTTCTTGCTTTGAGTTGTTTCTTTTTGTCTTCATCTGGGTTATTGATTTTAAAGGTCATCAATGAGATCTCCAGGTATATTGGCAAAATTATCTCTTTGTTGACAATGTTCCCAGTTTGTATCTGTTTTCTGGGTGCACATGTTAATAAAAATCATGACCCCATATGGGCCCAGGTTTTTGTACTATGCTTAGAAATTATTTCCCCATGTGCATGTATATAAATATCCCTTCAGGTTTTCATTTTCACCTTCATATATTTAAAATAATAAGCACATGTATAATGAGTAAGGGAAAGCTCTAGTTTTATTATAGTTTTCTGAAATATATACCCATTTGTCCATATACTGTCAATTAAATGTTATTTCTTCTTCACCCCTATTTAAAATGTATCCTTAACAAAAGCACACTGTTTCTTCTTAAATCTGCTTTGGAGTTTTATTAACGTGTCTGATGGGCTATTCCACAGTCTTTTAGTCTTTTAGTCACTGTTAGCTATCTGACTACGCAGATTTAATTTAATTATATGCCAAAGCCTCCAGATATCGGTGTACATAACTTTATATATATATATATATATATATCTAGGATTGAAATTCTCCTGGCTATTTTCAAGTGTTTGCTATTCCACATGAGTTAAACAATCCAGTTGAAAATATTTGGTTAAAATTCTATTATATTTATATACTGTTATAGAGAAATGATATCTTTACCTAGAAAAATGTTATGTATTTTACTGGTTCCCAAATGTATATTTTATCTCTTTCGTTAAAGTAAGTTTTTCAATTTTCTGCTATTTCATGGCCAATTGAAGTTTATTCTGTTTTATTTCATTTTCCAGTTTGTGTATAGATCATCAATTGATCTCCATAAAATGGGTAAAACACATTTAGACATTCTGCTAAATTCACTTATTCTTCCTAGTGCTTTTTAGTTGTTTCCCATGAGTATTTAATGATATGTTCTCCTCCCTAATATCACTGTCCCATACCATTCACAACCATGTGTGATCACGACCATTCTAGTCTTTTTCAAATTTAAAAGAAATAATGGTAATTTTTTACCATTAACCTCCACAGTGGATGGACAAAGGTTATCTATCTGTTCCTATTATAAGTAGCATGCAATTTCAATTATTAATCCTCACCCCTTACAAGTAGCACCTGGGCATTCTACCTATAAAATTAAATTGTAGATCATGAGCCAACAAACAAGGCAACAAATGAATGGAAAAAATAAACTATCTTGAGATATGAAAGTCCTATTTTTAGAAAAAGAAAAAGAAAAAAGCATGCCCAGCCCTAAATCACCCCATTGTGCCCAAATTGACAATGTGAGAGATATGTCCCTCGGTCACCCCTCTCTGGCCAACAACCCTGTACAGAAGTTCTCATAAACCCGTTTTCACCTGCGAGCCGCCAGAACTGATTCCGCAAAAGCAGCACCGAGGTCTCAAACTTCAGTTACAGACCCACGAGCGGCCGGATCAGGAGGGACCTGTCAGGGAAACTCTCAATGAAAAGGGCAAACCCAGTGAAAGCAGGAGCCTGTCCTGGGGAACTTCTGGCTTCAGGTGGAGAGAATCTCGCCCACAGAGTCGTCATTCCAGACCGCTGACGGACAAATTAAGATTCAAGAAATCCCAATTTCCTGGGCGGATCAACGACGACTACCCCAGAGCTGGAAACAGGGCTGGAAACTGCGCGCCACCAAACCTGCAGGCGCGGTGCGCACCCGGAGACTTCTCCAACCACCTGAGGATGCGGTGCGCGGCCCAGCCCGCCCAGGACCCGGAGACCCCCCATCATCCCACCGCCGGCTCCGCAGCCCCAGGCCTCTCCCCACGACTCCCCAGCCCCGCACCGGGTCCCCTCCCGTCCCGCCCCACTCACCGCACGCCCTGCAGACCGTCGTACGGGCCACGCCAGACGCAGGGTCTAATTGTATCCACCGAGGAAAGGCACAGTAGAGGAGGCAGGAGAGGCAGACCCAAGACGAGGGTTTTTCGAATAAAATGCAGCAAACTCAAAGAGGAAACAGAGAGAAACTGGATCTAGGGGCGGGGTCCCCCGGTAAGCTAAACCTGAGGGCGGCGCCCGAGCCTCAGACCCGCCCACCCGAGCTGCGAGGGCGGCCGGCCAGCCAGTGGGCCTCCCCGGACGGGGTGGGGCACCCTGATATTGGCTGAAACTTAAAAGCTAAAGGGGCAAAGGGAAATGGGAAAAAGTTGTCACCGCTCTGATAGGAAGTGAAAGGAAAGGATAAGAGTCAGCCCATGGTTGCCTCTCATCAGAGACCGGCAGGTTCTAGGGAGAAGGAGCTTTGATAGGGGATTACTGGGGTTAAAGAGAACAAGAGGAAAACAAATAGGTAAAACAAAACAAACAAAAAAAAAATTTTTTTTTTCCCTCAACATCCTATTAAATTTGCATTTGCTCTCATCCCCAGGCCTCTGGCTTGGAGAACTGGCCTTGGCAATGTAGAGCTCCCGGGAAACACTCAGGCCTGGGGCCAAAGGTTTCTGTTTTCCACTGGATTGGAAGATGCCAATTTCTTCTTGAAGAGAGGAGGGGCAGTGTTGCCTCTGTTTTCTGACGTGGGGAGAAAAGTGACATTTGTTAATTACTTTTCTTAGGTAAAAATACTTCTTGCACACAGATGGGGTTCGGTTATATGCATAGGGGAGAGTCACAGGACACTAACAGGAACCGGGGGAAACTAAGTAACTGCAAGAATCAGAACTGGACAGAAGTAAATCTGATTAAGCTTAAGGATTACTTGGCTGCACTCCACTGGGCGAGAAGGTTGGCTAGGGGAGGGCATGTAGGAGTGTAGTTCTAGAATTTTCCACTCTCCTTTATGCGCATGTTGTTAGTATTCCTGTGGGAATAATAACTCGAAAAAAATCATATAGTTTTTCTCAGTAACAACTGCATGGGACATTGCTCCAATGCGGAAATAGTGTTGTTTTTCTCAGTAATAACTGCATGGGACATTGCTCCAATGCAGAAATAGTGTTTTATTGAAATCATAAAACAAAGACTTTGTTGCCAAAATTACAGTAAAATATAATAGTACCTACTAGGTATTGCCATTGTTTTAAATTAAAGGGGTCAAGAAATTGAACTTAACGGATGTAAACACATGAAAGATGCCAAACATTTCAAGAGCAAAACACGTCTTCTGACATGTGGGGGATTAAAAAAAAGCATTGAAAGTATGTCACTTACCCCAACACACAACATTGAGCAGAAAGAGAATGATTCAAAGCCCATGTCCTTCTAAAATCCCTGATCTGACGAATTACAACATAAACACTTCTAGATATGACAAATTCATTAATTTTTGTACCAATTCCCTCTTAGTTTCTCTGTTGCTCCTGAGTTGTGTTATTATTATATTATTACTTGCTTTTTCGTGGTCATTGTGACGTTCCACCGTCTGAGTTAATAGTGCACCACTTTACATAAAATTAAGAAATTTGCAATAGTCCTCTGCAGTTCCTCAGTCCTCTGTATACCCCAAATTATATACACAACCAAACCTTATAATTTTTGCCAAAGGAGTCAGTTGTCTTATAGAAACTGAAAGTAGAAAACAGCTTTTGTATTTATCTACATAAACACAATTTCCTGTGTTCTTTATCTTTTTTTCTTGTAGATCTAAGTTTTATCTTGTGCTGCTTCCGCTAGAATTTCATTTATTATTTAGTATGCTGTACAACAGCTGGAGAAAAATACTCTCACCTTTTTTAAACGTAAGAATATTTTTAATTCCTATGGATTTTTTATTGGTATCTTTACCGGATTCAAAATTTTGTGCGGACAAATGTTTCTTTTATTCCCAATTTTGACATCCCTTTATTTATTTACTTTCAGAATATTACAGGGCTACCCAGTTTTGGTTACATAATTTGCTTTTGTACATTTTAAGTCTAAGTATAAATGTGCCTTTTACCCAGAATATGTATATATTGTACCAGTTAGGTGTGAATTTACCCAACCCCATACCTCCCCTCCCACCTACTTGATTTCTGTTGAATTTTACTTCCACATGTGTGCCTAAATGTTCATCTACTAGTTCCAATTTAGTATGAGTACATGTTACGTATGTTTTTCCATTCTTATGATACTTCATTTAGAAGAATGGTGCCAAGTTCCATTCAGGGTGCTACAATGGGTATTAGTTCAGCATTTGGGGGGTGACTAATACTCCATGGTGTGTATAATATATGCTGCATTTTATTAATCCATTTATGTATTGATGGGCATTTGGGTTATTGTCAATCCTTGCAATTGTGCTGCAGTAAGCATTCAAGTGTAAGTGTCTTTTTCATCAAATGTCTTTTATTCCTTTGGGTAAATATAGAGTAGAGGGATTGCTGAATCAAATGGCGTGTCTACGTTTAGTTTTACAAAGTATCTCCGTACTGCTTTGCATAGAGGTTATACCAGTAACAGACAAGAGTCAAATAAAAACTCAATGTCATTCATGACAGCTAGAAAGAAAAGAAAATACTTCCAAGTGCATACAACAAAGGAGGTGAAAGGTCTCTACAAGGAGAACTACAAATCACTGAGGAAAGAACTCTCAGAAGACAATAATAAATGGAAAAGCATATCATGCTCAGGGATGAACAGAATCAACATTGTTACAGTTTCGATGCAACCTCCTTCAAAATCCAAAGGGCACATTTCACAGATCTAGAAAAATAATCCTATGCTTTCTTTGAAACCAGAAATGAGCTCAAATATCCAAAGCAATCTTAAGCAAAAGAACAAATCTGGAAGCATCAAATTGCCAGACTTCAAACATACTGTAAGGCTCTAGTAAGCAAAACCACACAATATTGGCACAGAAATGGAAACACAGACCAATAGAAGAGAATAGAGAACCCAGATATAAAACCATCTACATTCAGTCAACTGTTCTTAAACAAAACACACAGTGTATGCTGGGTAAAAGGAGCCCTATTCAATAAATGGTGCTGGGAAAATTGAATAGCCACATGCAGAAGCATAAAACAATACCCCCCCTCTCTCACCACTCATATAAACTAATTCAATATGAGTAAAAGAATTAGATTTGAGCTAGAAAACCAGTACAAACCTAGAAGAAATTATAGGAAAAACTCTTTTAGATATTGGTCTGGGTAAAGAATTTATGACTAAGACCCCAATGGCAATTAAAGCACAACAAAAATAAACAAATGAGACTTGATTTATTTAAAAGTTTTTGCACACCTAAGGAAATAATCAACAGCAAATAGAAGCCTACAGAATGGGGAATAATATTTACAAATAACATCCAATAAAGTCCTAACATCCAGAATCCACAAGGAACTCAGAAAAATCAGCAAGAAAAAAAACAAACAACTCCATAACAAAAATGAGCAAAAGATAAACAGAAGTTTCTCTAAAGATAGACAAATGGCAACAAGCATATGATGAAATGCTGAACATCACTAATAATCAAGGAGGTGAAAATTAAACCATAATGAAATATTGCTTTACTCTCATTAGAATGGCTTTTAGCAAAAGGTTTTATAAACAGTACGTAGTGACACAGATGCAGAGAGGAAAAAACACTTATACACTGTTGGTGGGACTCAAATTAGTACATACCCTATGGGAGATAATACAGAGATTTCTCAAAGAACTAAATGTAGACCTACCACTTAATCCCACAATCTAGGTATCTATTGACAGGTAAAGAAGTCATTTTATCAAAAAGGAGTCTGCACCCAAATGTTTATTGCAGCACAATTCATAATTGCTAAAACGTGAAATCTACCCAAGTGCTTCTCAATTTATGAGCAGAGTAACAAAATGTGGTACCATAGACTACTACTAGCCAGCCAAATAAATAAATTTATGCCTTTTTCAGCAATTTGGAAGAAATTGGAGACCACTGTCCTAAGCAGAGTGTCTGAGTGGAAAAACAAACACCACATGTCCTCTCTAATGAATTGGAACTGGCAAGTGCACAGAGAGAAGTGGAAGTCATTGGGTATCAAGCGGGTGTGGGGGTGGATCTGTGGTGAAAGTCCCATCTAACAGGGACATTACTGAGATCACGGGCACGCTTGCAACCCTCACTAAAGCTATGTAACAAAAAAAGTACCCCCTTAATATTTTGAAATAAAATAAAAAAGTAAAATAAAATTTATCAGTCACCAAAAATAAATTAAAATAAGTATGTATTATAAAAAGAGGACTACTGGAAATGGGTTTTTATATAAGCCCTAGCAGTAAATAATGCAAAACAAGAGAATATTTTAAAAATAAGTCTGGTTAGTTCCAGTGATTGTTTAGAATTTTTGTCCTTTTAAGCTTTGTATATCTGTTTTCTGATTAAGTATATGCTGCCTTCTGAGTGCACTGCTTTCCGAGTTAATGATACAAAGAAAAACTCTGTTTATTTTCTGCTCACTGAATTTGATCAAATGTTTTCCTTCAACTTCCCTAGCCCATTGATTTTGTTAGGGTCCTAGTGAAGATACTCAGTATTTTGCCAGATTGGGAAAGTAATCCTTGAACATTCGTATCATGTAAATTCAGACAGACAGAAGAAAGGGAGCTGGTGTGTCAAGTGGAAACATTCACACTCAAAGATATCCATGAATACAGAACACAAGAGAAAGTCCAGGTCCTCCTGAATTTCAAAAATGTACATACTAAGTACAAAACGTATAGTTCTGGGGATAGATGTGAGTTAAGTATGGCGATCTTGTTGATTCCATTTCATTTTAATATCCTGTGTCAATACACTGTGCCACATCTTTGGGCTCTGGGAAGAGAGATGTTGCCTTTGAGGAAAGAGAACTTGCACCAGAGCCTCTGCTTCCTCTGACCTCCTTACCGTCTATCGTAATCCTCCGTCCTTCCATGTCCATCCTTTGGAAAGGTCCATTGCCTGCATTGTCAATGTCTTTCTTTTATTCTGTTTTCTTTTACTTTGCCAAAACTTGGGCTTTACTCTCTCATCAAAACAATCCATCTACTGTCTCCACTTCTCCCAATATCCACCAGTTAGTCTTTTCCTCCTCTTCTCAAGCAAAAATCATTTATTCTATTTTATCTCCCATTCATTTCTCAGCTACTTACAATCTGGCTTTCTTTCTTTCTTTCTTTCTTTTTTTTTTTTTTTACCATGGAAACAATTCTGGCATAGTTCACCAATGACCTCTGAATTTCCAAATTCAGTGGAAACAATTCAGTCTTTATTTTATTTTGACCATCTCTGGTTTCTACTCCCTGACATTGTACCCTTCTGATTTTCATACTTTTGAAATTATTTGTCTTTTTTATGACTTCGTTTTTCCACAGAAACTTTACACGCCCAGATTTCACATCATGTATCACTTGGCAAAAACCTCTATAATCTCATCTTTTCCAAGGTTTTCAGTGATTATACACATACTCAAAATTTCCAAACCTGTATTTCCCTAATATACCTCTGCCATCAGCTACAGATTCAGAAATCCAGCGGTCCATTGGACGTTTCCGCCTGGGTGTCATATGACATCCCAAATTCAACAGACTTAAAACACAACTGAGTTTACACCTGACCTAGTCTTCAAGGCTCTTTCTCTTGATTGGCAGTACTGTATCTACTTAGCTAGAAACTAGGATGATTCCTTAGATCTTCTCTGTACTTTGCTAACGCACCTTTTAATCAATTGTTACAAGCATAGATTCTGTCTCTGAAATATTTTTCCATTTTTCTCATTAATACTCCTCGTCACACTGTCTTCATCTTGTACAAAGTCATAATGATGCAATCAGCCCTCCATGCTAACCACATTGGTTCCCTGTTAAGCGTCTCCCTGACAAATGCAGGATAAAGGCAAACTTCCAAAAATGCATACGTGGCCCCTCTCCCTATCTGTTGTATTCTCTTCCTTCACTTTCAAAGGCTGCCTTCATTGGAACCCAAGTGCTAGCAAACACCCATGCACCAGGCTATCTGTCCTCTCCTCCTGGAATTCCTTTCTCTAGGCAGTCCCTACTGATGCCCTTCACTGGCTAACTCTTATATAAGACTTGGCTCAGGCCTTACTCTCCATGCTTAACTCCTTGCTAACCTGCCTTCATTCTACTGGGTGAAATCCTTTTTCTAGGAGTTGGACACTGTTTCTCCATGTCATCACCCTCACACGGGATAGTACATGTGCTGGTCTTCCCCCGCAGACTCTAAGCTCCCTGGGAACAGAGGCTGTGTCTCTGTTGGCACATGAATAACCCCCGTTCCTAGAATAGTAGCTGACACAGGTTGGATTCAAGTCAATATATTGACTGGACACATTCTTTGTATCTTTTACGAGATCGGATTCTTGAACAGTCACTTAGTGAGTGCTAATTAAATGGGAAGTATCCCAGGTACTGTGGCCAAGGACATAAGTTTGTTCCATTTTTCTGATTATCATCTTATTTTAATTAAAGTCCAAGTACACTTTAAATTAAGCAACCACTGGACAAATATTTGTTCCATTTTTCTGATTATCATCTTATTTTAATTAAAGTAAAATACAAGTACACTTTAAAATGCAGCCTATAAATTAAGCAATCACTGGACCCATATTTGTTAAGTTAAATGTTTCAAATTTAATGGGTGCACTTAATTTTTTTTTTTTTTTGAGAGAGAGTCTCACTTTATCACCTTCCATAGAGTGTGGTGGCATCATACCTCACAGCAACCTCAAACTCCTGTTCAAACGGTTCTCTTGCCTCAGCCTCCCAAACAACTGGAACTACAGGTGCCTGCCACGTGCCCCACTGGTTTTTCAGAAAATGGGATTTTGCTCTTATTCAGGCTGATCTTGAACTCCTGAGCTCATGCAGTCCACTCACCTCAGCCTCCTAGACTGCTGGGATTACAGGCAGTTAAATTTTTTCTCTATTTCTATTGTACCAGTCCCAAGAGGAGATTAAAGCCATTGTTTTATTTAACCGAGTTTACAAATTCCTATCTCTTTACCCTATAGAGATTCTGAACAAAATTCGAATGCTCTTGGATATAGAAATAACATGATGTGTACCACAAAATTAGCTATGATTTGGACATGGTCTAAATAGTATTCAGTAATGTTTATTTTATATTTGATTATTCATTTGTCCTCTGTGGGGCCTTAGCCAAGTCTTAAGTGATTAGCTAAATAGTTGGCTCAAATAAATCAAGATGTGAGTTAGCTTTATACTGGCAAAAAAAAAAAAAAAAAAAATATATATATATACATATATATAGTCAACTACAATTCATATGTATTTAAAAATAATTATAAGAGGACATTTTTATTATTATTTATTTTATTTTATTTTTTTAGAGACAGAGTTTCACTTTGTCACCCTCAGTAGAGTGTTGCGGCATCACAGCTCACAGCAACCTCCAGCTCTTGGGCTTAGGCAATTCTCTTGCCTCAGCCTCCAGAATAGCTGGGACTACAGGCACCTGCCACAACACCTGGCTATTTTTTTGTTGCAGTTTGGCTGGGGCCGGATTTGAACCTACCACCCTTGGTACATGAGGCCGGCGCCCTACTCACTGAGCCACAGGCGCTGCCCCAGAAGGGCATTCTTAGATACAGATTTAAAGAAAGTACTTTATATTAATTTTATCATTAAATTAACAAACTATGATTTTTTTAGAATATCTCTTTGATATCCCTAGTAACTCTGAGTATCTCAGAATAAAAAATAAACTTACTTTCACATACCAGAGGATGCTAACAGTATGCTTGTCAGATCAAGAAAACTCAATTCATCCCTTTGTTACCTTCTTAGATCTATAATGTCTTAATCTCACAATTTCAGACTATGCTAATACTGATGGCCGGAGGATGCTATCTCACTTTTAGTTCTATATATCCACAAGAATTTTGAGTTCACATGTAAAGATTTGGGGAGTACTAGGTACACAGGTACCTGCTAAATTTGTTCTTGATTTATTACCTATCCTAACCATGTACTTTAAAAAATAACCAGTTTTATTGATATATAATTCATATGCTATAAAATTCACCCTCTTACATTGTACAGCTAAGTAGTTTTTGATGTATTCAGAGTATTATGCAACCATCACCATTGAGTAATAACAGCTGGCCCAAAATGCAATGTTGGGCTGTCACCCAGACCTTTCCAACTCTTATGTTCCTGGCCTGCTAATTATTAAATTCCATCTCCATCTGTTTCTTGTCTTTTAATCCTTTCTTTTTCACTTAACATTTGCTTCTGCCATGGAGATTTGGCACTTGTCTCTTCTTTCTAATCAATAACAATCCTTTATTTGGTCTCTCCCTTAGAACAGCTCACCAGCACTCTCACTTTGGTGACCTCTGAAAGTTCTGCTTCACTTGTTCTCTAACAAGCTATTCCTGACTTAGGCAGTCCAGCCCAGATGACCATTTCCCTATACACATATATGGAGACAATTCACACAATTTGATTCCAAATTTTGCATTTTTTTTTTGTTTGTTAATTGAGCTAATCACTCTATTGCCTAGGTTGGAGTGCAGTGGTATCATCGTAGTTCATAATAAACTCAGACTCCTGGGCTCTAGAAATTGTCCTGCACAGCCTCTCAAGCAGCTGGTACTACAGGCATGTAACACCATGCCAGATAATTTTTCTATTTTTTATAGAGACAGGGTCTCGGTCACATAGTCTTGAAATTCTGGCCTTAATTAATCCTCCTGCCTCAGTCTCTCAAAGTGCTAGGATTAGAGGTGAGCCACTGCACACGGTCCCAATTTTTGTTTCTTGATGAAGTTCAAAATCTCTCGTGAAGGTAAAGAAAAAGTAAAGATCTTCTTCAGGAGAAATTTAGGGCATGCCCTCAATGATTGTGAATTTCTGCAATGCCAAGAAGATTAAGATAGGAGGCATACTCCAGTAAGATATAGATGAATTCCCTGTGGCTCCTGATTCCAGATCACCCCTCCAGGCTTCACATGGTGATTCTCAGAACAAAACAAACCAAGTCATAGAGTTAACATAGGGAATGGGTGTATGAGGAAGCATCTGTCCCTTTGATAGGGACATGGCTAGCCTTGGCAGGGAGGGCTACAGGGTGGTAGGCTTCCTGCAATGCATAGGGCAGTCCTACACAGAGAGCAGTGCTGATTTCCTACATCAGTTAAATTGCCTAATAAGGAACATGAAAAAGAAAATATGTGTTCTCAAGTATTTAGTGAATCTGAAATGTTGAAGATTATTGATTCAATCCTATTAGTTCCCTGCCTGTCCTATATGCTGCCCTAACCAGCAACTTGACCTTATATGTTGCCCTAACCAGCAACTTGGGCCACAAGCCCTGCCCTTCCCTCCTGAGGATGCTCTGCCCACCACATCTGACTGCTGGTGGAGAGATCCTTCTCTTTCTCCCTTGTCTCAGAGTGAACTGGCTGTGTGACCTGGGAGCAGCTATGTTTGGGCAGCTCTTCTAGCTCTGGGAACAGGTTCCTACGCCAACATGTGAGTTTTAGTATAGCTAGAGAGAAGAACATGAACTCTGGTCTCAGACCACCAGGACTTGAACTCAAACTTTGCAACTCACTAGCAGTAACGTGACTGGTGGAACTCATCAAATTTCCTTTTGTCTCAGTTTCCTCCACTGTATAAAGGTCATATTGGTACCTCTCTTAGAGGCTTGTTGTGGGATTAAATGTGTCAGTAAATTTAGAGTGCTTGTGAGAGGATCTAGTATAGAATAAGTAATATGTTAGCTATTTGTTGCTCTGAAGCTTACACCCCTGATAATTTATTTTGGAAAAGGAAGGTCAAATGATAATCAGTACTGATCACTAGATTTAGGACCTTGTGAATTTCACTTCATCCATATTAATTTGTGCTTCTCTCTTGTAAAATACAATTCATAATTACTTGAGGATATTAGTAATTACTCGCTAAAGGAAATAAGCCTGTGACGGAAAAACAAATACTGCATGATTCCATTTATATTGTTGCAGTAAGATGAGTCCCAATAGAGACTTTATTTCAGCTGGTGGAACTTATGGCATAGAAGAATTCAAAATGGCCATGCTCCCCGACTGGCTTGGTCTTTCCCTTTTTATCTCCAGTCCAAAAGTTCCAACCCACAGGTACCCTTCTCATTGGTCAGTTTAAATCAAGCGAGAGATGCTGTTCCAGCCCTCTCAGAACTATAGGATTTCAAAGAAGTGGAAATTTCCAAGTTCCAGGACATCAAGTCTACAAATTCCCAAGAACTGAGTTACCATGGAAAGGACCCTGCAGGCGTATCTTGTGGTCTCCTTGAGAAGACCTGTTCTCCTGGACCTCACCCTTCTCAGGCATCCTCTCTCAATGTGAGTCATGTAAAATAACGAAACTCATAGATGCAGAGAAGACAATCATTGCCAGGCCTGGTTGGAAGGAGAAATGGGAGCTGCTATGTGATAATTATAAAATTTCAGTTTTGCAAAATGAATGTTAACTCTGCTGTACAAAATTGTGTACACTTAAAATTTTGTTGAGTGTAGATACATTAAATGTTTTATAGCAATAATAATAATAACAATTTTAGAAAGCTAATTACTGCCTCTCTTGTCCCCCAATGACTTGAGTTCTCTGGCAGAAGCAGGGGGCATATACCTGTAACCATCATGTAATGTAGGTGGGAACTCACAGGGAGGTCAGCAGGTCCCTGTTTTTGTAATATTCTAGAAAAATGTGCTTGAACCATGGAGCTGGGTCCTGGCAGAGGTAGTTTTGCCCCTTCTGCTTTCTGTTTTTAATGAAAATAACACAATAATCACCTTGCTCAGGGCAATAGATACTTGGGGGTTGCTGGTAGTTTATTAATGATCTTCTGAAAAAAATCCAGCTCTCTAGCACCTGGAGATGATGAAGAATGTTGCCAGGCTACCCAGGGAGAGAAAACTCAGCAGTCAAGAACCAGCGTTCCTGCTTTTCTGTGTAAGACTGAAAGACAAAATGTAAGTGAACGGATCTTCAGAACTATTAAGTGCCATGTTATTTAAATGAATCTACCTATAAGTTTCAAAAAGGAACTTTGAAAAGCTATAGTGAAGAATACAATATACAGAATATATAATAAACATTATGTTCCTAATTTTAATTTATAACTTTAATATTATATAGTCCTTATCACAATATTGTTTATGGTGAATCTAACTTGTGATTGGTAGATCGCAATGGGAAATAAGAGATGAAACTGGTAGCCAACGGCGCAAAAAAAAAAAAAAGAAAAAAGAAAAATTTTAATAATATACATTGTCTCTCAGTATCTATATGGAATTTGTTCCAAAACCCCTGAAGATACCAAAATCCAAACATACTTAAGTTGCTTATGAAAAATGGTATAATATATTAAATCCTCACCATTGTCAATAGGACTTGGAAACTGAGATTTTAAGTGAAAGGAAATATAAAAAAACCAATTCTACCATGGACTAATTGATATAAGAATTAAGTTCCTAGGTGGCGTCTGTAGCTCAGTGGGTAGTGTGCCGGCCACATACACTGAGGCTGAGGAGTTCGAACCTGGCTGGACCAGCTAAAACAACAATGAGAACTACAACAAAAAAGTAGCCGGGCATTGGGGAGAGCACCTGTAGTCCCAGATACTTCAGAGGCTGAGGCAAGAGAATCACTTAAGCCCAAAAGTTTAAAGTTGTTGTGAGCTGTGGTGTTACAGCATTCTACTGAGGGCAACATAGTGAGACTCTGTCTCAAAACAAAAAATTCAGTTTCTACAGCAAATTTTTTTTTTTTTAATTTAACTTTCTATTTTATTTTTTTATTTTTTTTCCCCCATCAGTTCTTTTTTTTTTTTTAAATACATGTATTTTATTATTCTTCATTACATTATTTCCCCCCCCCCCCGTCCGTGATAAGACAGAATTGATTTACAGAAAATAATACAGAAAACACCAAAGCTCCTGGTAGTGGGAGAGATTTCAAGTAGGGAGAGAGAAGCTCTCTCCGTTCCTCTCCCGGTCTTTCCCCGTCTCCTCCTCTAGG
>CAUYRH010172821.1:0-12948 GCA_963574655.1 Perodicticus potto | reverse complement strand
CAATTTCTGGCCAAAAAGCCAAGTGGGCAAAGGCCTCAGGCTTTGTCCCAGATGACTGAGATTTGGGGAGAACTTTCTGGTAAACAAATTGAGAAAATCCTACTGGAAAATTATTTCTTTTCTTTTTTTTTTTTTTTTTTTTAGACAGAGCCTCAAGCTGTCACCCTGGATAGAGTGCTATGGCATTACAGCTCACAGCAACCTCCAATTCCTGGGCTCAAGTGAGTCTCCTGCCTCCACCTCCCAAGTAGCTGGGATTACAGGCGCCCGCCACAACGCCTGGCCGTTTTTTTTTTTTTTTTGGTTGCAGCTGTCGTTGTTTGGCGGGCCGGGCTGGATTCGAACCCGCCAGCTCAGGTGTACGTGGCTTGTGCCTTAGCCCGTTGAGCCACAGGCGCTGAGCCCTACTGGAAAATTTCATATAGGACCTGCAACTCTCCCTCTGTCTGTGTACATGGAGGGGGAGAAGATGCAAAAATTAAGGTATGGAGACTGGAGGAGCTTTACACAAAGTGCTCAGTTCTGAGGGTGTGAGGGGGGGACTGGAGTTCAGCCTCCTCCCCAGCGACAGGCACACTCGATGTGGGACTCTGAGTAAGCCTCTTCCCTCCCCACCCCCTGGGCCTGTTTCTGGAAAACAAAGGTTGTGATTGCACTAGATGCTAAGAGACATGTACTCAAAGGGTCTCTCCTCTGACACATCAGAGGGTTCTGGGGACTATTACAAAATAGTGATGCTCAGATCTGTCCTAGACCAATAGAATCAGAATCTCTGGGGGTGGGCCCAGAGATATTTTTTAATATCCTCAGGTGAAAACCACTGATCTGGTCCAACTCCCTCATGATGTGAAAGGAACACTGAGGCCTGGAGGGGGCTGAGGCCTCACAGTGGCTTCCGTGCCCTCCCACGGCTCTCAGATGGTATTCACTGTAGCGTCTCCCATGGGGCACACGGCAGACAATAGAGGCGCCTCAGAACATGGCTGTGTTTTTACCAATCTCTCATTTCAGTCACTTGAGCTCCCATGAGAGCAGAACATGGCGGGGGGGCAGGTGGAGGAGAACACTGGGGCACAGGTTTCCAATCTGATGGGACTTCGGGGCTGGCAGGCACTTAAGAGAAAGTGGAGAAGGAAAGAAGGTGGAGCAGGAGCTTGTTGTCTTGCCCCCACCTCTCCCAAAACTAAACCACTGGGCTCTGGGCTGAGCAGGTGGGTACACAACTGTGTCTGCCTCTGAATTCCTCTTGCGGCCGATCTAGGGTAGGGCTTCCCATCCCCCTGTCCCCAGTCACACAGGGAAACGTCTACAGAGATTTGGGTAGACTGCTTGGAATATTTCCTTGGACATTTGGCCCAACAGGTCTCTTCCAGACTGCAAAATGAGGCTGACTGTGAATGTGACTCCGCAGCAGCAATGGTCCAGGGCTAGGACCCGCCCAGGGCTTGGGTAACCCGCTGAACCAGGTGGGCACTGGACTTCTCCAGCCTTGAGACCCCACTCATCAGTGTGTCTCTGACTCAAGATTTTATCTCAGAGAATCTCTCAGTGTTTCGAATAACATGGCAGGTTTCTAAATAGAAGTTGGGTTGGCCCCTGGTGGGCATCTGGGCCTGATGTCCTCTGAAACAGACCAGGACTGTGGGGTGCACTACTCTGCCCACCTCTCTTAATCAGTTAAATGATTTGCCCCTGTTTCCAATTCAGAGTCCAAACAGGAGCTTGTTCACTCTGTACAAGCAGGCCTGGACAGTTTGCATCTGGGTGACATGGGACATGGCCCCTGCCCCCATCACTCACACATGCAGAGAAGTGAAGTGAAATAAAGGGCTTTACCCGGATGTTATTGAGGTTAACCTCTTCGAGTTTCGGGTCGTTGTTCTTTATTCGCTCCAGCGTTTCCTCTACGTCTGTGGAATTTGGTTCCTCATCGGGCACAGGCTTGTATTGTGTGGGTTTTATCACGCCTGGAGTGACCAACAAAAGGCATCACTCTGTCAACAGCACAGACACTGAAAGGAAGCGTCAGCAGAGCTCAGGGACAGGCGAAGGCTGCGCATCACGGGGGCTGGGGCTAGGGCTCTGCATGGGAAGGAGCCTGGCCAGCGAGCCAGGAGGCTGGGGCTCTGCTCGGACTCTGCCTTTGATGTGCTGCCAGAAGTGGGTAAATTACTTCAACTCGCTGAGCCTTGGGTACAGTCTCATCTGTAACCTGGGCTAGGCATTCTACCTGTGCACATTACCTCCCTGGGCTCTTGTGAGGCTGAGCGGAAGGCTGGATGGGAAAGAAATGCCTCAGTCTTCCAAAGGGAGGGGTAATCATTCTTTTGGCACCTTCATTTCTCTTTGGGGCCAAACCGCCAGCTTGGAACAATGAGGTAGAATAATTAAGACAATGCAATATTAGCACAGGAAAGGACAAAGGGACTCAGGGAACAGAAGAGGCACCTAGAAACAGACCCAGGTGGATGTGTGGAAAGTTGTGATTAAGAGGGAGGCCCAAACCAGTGGTGAGAGAATATATTTCACAAAGAATGATATTGTGACAATTGCATATCCATTAAAAAATGAAAGTTTGATCTCACCCTACATCACACACAAACATGAACTCCAAGTGGATAAAGAAGCTGAACACAAGAAGTAAACCTTCAAAGCTTCTAGAAAAAAATATAGAATATTTTTATAATCTCAGGTTGGAGAAGGAAGGCCTTTGTAAAAAAGACATGAATTCTGGGGGACTCAAAGGAAAAGATGGCTACCTAAAACTTTAAAACTTCTGCAAAGAGCCCGAGAGAGTGAACAGAGGAAGTTCGAAGCCGGTGACAGCTCTCTTCTGTGGGGTTGGGACCAGGTGCCAAGAGGGCAGCAGGGGCAAGTACTCACTGTTGAGGCCCTCCTTGTTCACGATGGAGCTGCTGCCCAAGGCCTGGTAGTACTGCTGGTTGCTCATAAGCGTGTGCATGCCCAGGATCGCTGTGGGGACAAGATGTGGGACCGTGACTCCCCTGTCCCAGACAGAAGAGCCTCCTGGGGATAGATGCTTCACACCTTGGGAACTTTGGCTCACAGAGATGACAAGAAACACTTGCAGGGAAACTCTACATTTATCTTTGCTTTTTTTTCTCACCTCTATTTATATGACTCTCAAACCTCCATCCCCAGCCCAGAGTTCTGTAGACCTTGGCCTCTCCTAGGACTCCCCCGATGTCCCACTAGCACATCCAACCCAACTTGGCCAAAGCAGAATGCACCTTTCCAGCAATGACCTCTTCCTTTGGCTCCATCTTGCTGTCCTGCCTGTCCCTCATGGTGAAACCTCAGTTACCTGGCACCCTCTTCCCTATGTCTGTATGATGGCCCCAGGGTCTCTCAGATCTGTCCCTCTCCCATTCCAGCACCTCTGTCCTCTGAGACCAGATCATTTCATGACTGTATTGTCACAGCTGTGTAATCACTGGTGGCTTGGCCTCAGCCTCCTCCTACCCTCTACCTCCCAACATCCAGCACAGAGAAACCAGAAAGATCCTTCTGGAAGTGCCCATCTGGCCACAACATTCCTGTACTCAGCCGTTCTTTCACCCATTCATTTGTTCAACATTTATGGAGCACCTGGCTCGGCCAGGGGAGGGCAATACAGAACTAGAAAGACCTGATCTCTACCCAAGAAGCTGGTGGGGAGAAAGGCGCTAGGCAAGTGCCCACACAACTTCAACCTCAGCACCAGGTATGATCAGGGTTGTAAAGGAAAAATTCAGCATCTTCTGGGAGAACATAAAAGAGGGACTTGGGATGGGCAGAATTAGTTAATTGTAGGTCAAGTCAAGAGAAGGGAGATAGAATATTCCAGGCAGAGGGCATAGCAGGTGGGACAGCCCCGAGGCCCAAGAGAGTGGCAGGCCAGTGAGGGAGGAGGGTGGTGAACAGGAAAGACAAAGATGAAGCTGGATATATGGTGATGAGGAGGCGACAACACCACCCCCCTCACTGAGCAGGAAGATGCTTTCTACAGTGACTCTCAACTTGGTTGCACAACGGAATCACTTGGGAATCTTCTGAAATTCCTGATGCACAGGCCTGCTACAGACCAATTAACCCAAAACCTCCAGGGATGGGGCCCAGGCACCTACATTTTTGAAGCTCCCAAGTGGTTTCAATGGGCAGCCAAGGTTGACAACCATTGCCTGACACTACTCCTCTTAAGCTGCCCAAAACTCTAGAGTAGATTTTATTTGCTGAGGCAAGGTTGGATACTACAGTTTGATTGTCTTTTCCTAGGTATGACCTGGGAAGCCACTGAAAGCTTGAGCGGGGAATGAGACGGTCTGACCCGAGTTCAGGATGTATATGGAGAGCTCTTTACTAAGGGGAAAGAGGGTGGCTTGTATGGCGAAGTCCACACCCCAGGCTGGCCCTGCCTCAACAGCCTTGTCCCTCCCACATTGTGTCTGTTCCAGATGCTCTCGCTTTTGACAGTGCTGTCCCATCTGCTGGTGATTCTTATACCCACTTCAATTGGGATTTCAGATAAACAACAAATCACTTTTAAGTATACGTATATCCTATTTGATATTGTAGACATATATTAAAAAGTTGTTCATTGTTTATTTGAGACTTAAATTCAACTGGACATCCTGTATTTTATCTAACAACTCTACCTTCCACTCTTCAAGACTTGGAGCAAGCCTTCCTCTTCCATGGAGTCTTCCTGGATTCCTCCCTGCCCTCTCTAGCTCTCCCACAGCACCCGATATGCTTATTACACCACAGAGTCTAAACGGTATTAGAGATATCTGGCCACATAGGCTTCCCCTACTGGACTGTAGGCTTCTGGAAGTTAGGGAAGACTTATCTCTCTCTACCACCTCTGCCAGAACATAGTAGGTATTTGGTAAATATTTAGTGATTTTTTAAAAAATCCCCAAGCCATTTCATTAGATGTGGTTTCTAGTTAAAGAGACAACATGAGAGCCTTTAACGAAGAGTCAGAACACCCCATTTCCAGCCTCGATGTCAGTCTGACCTTAGGCATGTGCTCTCTCTCTGGACATCAGCCCCTTCAGAGTCAAGACTCACATACAAATCACCCAGAGAGCTTTACGACTGTGTCAATGCCTAGCTCCCCCTGGACCAATCGATCTGAATCTCTGGAGATGTTTGTTTAAGTGCCTTGGGTGATCTTGATGCTCGTAGGAATGGATAACCACAATACGAGCTGATCTCAAAGTCCCTTCTGTTTCTCCCATTCTGAAAGTTGTCTCTGCTAAAATTAGACTTGCCCATTCATCACTAAGGAGAACCGGTAGGCACAGAGGCATCTGTACTTTTTTGAGCTCTTGGGGTTTTAATTTAGGCTGTGCCCGTATGTGAGCTGAGCCTGAGTCAGCAGCAGGTGAATCAGATCACCACGAGGCCCCATCTGGAGCAGGCTCCGGTGGCTCCCACACAGCAACCCAGGGAGGTGCTAGGATGTGCTGGGTTTTCAGGTTTGTAAAGGTTGTTGGGAATCATATGAAAAATGTGACCACAAATGGCTGGCATAGAGGTAGAAAATGGAAGATGCATTTGGGCTTGGATGCCCTGCTTCCTGTGATGGTCTAGGAAGAGGAGCAGAGGCAGGGACGTTACCAGGAGCTGCTACGGGACCAGAGGGAAAGAGATCTGAGTCTCAGGCTGGGGTTTCATACTATTTTCTGAGTAACCTTGGACAGGTCATGTCTCCTTTGGGGGCCTCAGTTTTCTCACCTGTAAAATGAAGTATGTTTGAATGCTGATCTCTTACCTTCAGTAGGACTTCATAGCCACACAACTATTTCTGGGTTTTTATGCTGTTTGATTTTTATAGTAAGCACCCAGGGCAGGAGCTGTCAATTCCCTCCTTTTCCAGCAAGCTTAAGAGGCAACTGGGTTCGCCAAAATCATTCAGCAAGGACTCTCATGGCTTCTAAGTTACTATTCACACTGCTAGGTCACGAGCAGATCTAAAACTTCCCCCTTGACATCGCAATTCTAAGGACAGATAGCATATGCTCTAAGGATAATGTGTGTTAAGAGCAGCCCTAAGAAGAAATGAAACTAGTTTGCAGCTCAGAGGGAAGGAAGGAAGAAAGGGAAGGAGGGAGGGAGGCAAAGAGGGAGGACAGTGAAAGAGAGAAAGGGAGCAAGGGAGGAAGGAGGGAAGGGGCCAAGTTAAATTTCCACTGATGAGCAGAGCACCTACTGGTTCTGGAGCCAGTGTTACCGCCGGCCAACCCCAGACACAAAAGCATGACTTTCTCCCTCGCTTGGCTCTGCACACTCCATAGTGGCCAGAGTGAGTGAGGGGAGAAAACCACCCACCAACACTGCCTGCTGCTTCATTCTTTGTAGATATTGGCAAGACTGAATTTAGCACCGGGGAACTTGATTTTTTTTTTTCAGTCTAGATCTTCCTCAAAACTCAAAAAGGGCTATTTTTGAACTCTGAAAAAGAACATTGAGTTCTCTTTCCTCTCTCTGCCTTGGCAGCATTCACTCATTTGGTAATTCCACTCAGGAGAGATAACAGCACGCGTCCCGGCTCCTCCAGCTGCCAACTGCCAGGGCTGGCTCTGCGCAGATGGCTGGAAGGTGTTTTCCTGTATTCTAGGGACAGGTGGGAGAAAGTGACTCTAGGCTAGGACTGGGGTGCAATTGACCTGCTCCTGGATAAGCCACACTATGACACTGATAGAATAGCAGGAGGACAGGTGTCTAAGCACAGGGAAGTAGCAGAAACCAGGGGCTGTTCAGGCTAAGACTGCCTCTGATGGCCACGAGAGCCAGGGGTTGCCAGATGCCCTGGGGGGTGGGTGGCCAGGGTGGGAGGGGGGCATCCCTCACCTGAAGAGTAAGTCTCCCTCGGCCACTCCCTTCCTGGGCCTGCCCCACCTGCAGGGTCCCTAAAGGCCAGTCAGGACTACCTCCCTGAGTGGGCATGGGAGACACTGACAATTCCAAGCACTTGCAGCTGACTCTGGGCTACAACCCAAGGCCACATGCCAAGAGCTTAGCACTGTTAGGATCCTGTTCACCCTGCCCATCACCTAGTAGGGGCACTTTTAATGTTGAAATCTATGTGTTTCTGGTTTGTCCTCTTCATCACCTTCTGGGCCCCCCAAGGCAGGGACTGTGTGGTTCTTCCTGGAGGACAGCGGGAGCTCAGGGCTGTGCTCTGGCTCCGTGAATGAATGGACATGCACAAGGGATGCACCTTACCTGTGTCACACCTGAGTCAGCACGGCACGCCTGCTGGCACCCTCCTATAGGCTCCTACCTTCAGCAGACACCAAGCCTGCCACACCGCGCATGCCGGGCAAAGCTCAGAGGGCCTGTCCTGCCCAGCTCCGAGGCGCTGCTTCTGCCATGTCTCGCCTGGGGCCCTTCTCCCTGTGCTTTCTCTAGCTCGTCCCCACTCCTCGCCCCTCGAGCTCAGCTTCCATACCGCTTCCTTTGTCTCCCCTGGCCCTACCGCCTAACGCCAGCACCCCCCTTACACACTCTCCTTTTTCTCTTATGACACTCATCTGTCACCTCCTATTTGCCTAGTATTTGGTTAACGTTGGCTCTGTTAGGGCAAGATCAGGTCATTTGACTTTTAGTCTTTCACCAGGGCCTAGTCCAGCACCTGGCACAAAGCAGGTGGAAGGCACTGGCTAACCGGTGCTGCCTCTGTGCACAAGCAAGCCAAGGCCCGGAGGAAGCAAATGCTCGGCTTGGAAGTCAGACCCCCAGATCACAAGTGACCTGGGACCCCAGGTCCTCCTCTCCCTACTCCCCTTCCTACAATGGGTCTCCCACACTCGTGGCCTCTGGCAGCCCCTTCTTGAGAAAGGCTGCACCCAGCCCCACTCCAGCTCCCTGGTGGGTCTGCTCCACAGCCTCCAGCTCATGTGACGACTTTGACATTAGGTCACAGCAGAGCAGCCCCCTTAGGCCACCCAGCCCGTTTTCTGGGCCCTCATGCCAGGAAGGCTGGCGTCATCTCAGCTCCTCAGCCTCTGAGCCAGCGCTGGGAAGAGCAGCTGGTGTCTTGGTGAATCCACATCTGGGCTGCAGTCTCACGGCTCTGCCTCAGCCCTCAGCCACAGTCCCCGCTCCAGAACACCTCCTGTCCTCTCCACCCAAAGCCCTGCTTTCATCCGACTCTCCCCCACTCCCACAGTCCCAGGTTTCATTTCCTTGGTGTGGCACTCAGAGCCTTTCCTAATGTGGTGCTGTCCCTGTCACCAACTTCTTGCCTTGGTGGTTCACCCTCTCTTGCCCACCCTCTGCGTTCCTTATGTCCTTCCCTGCCCTGGAGGACTTCACTCAGGTCACACTGAGTGGTGACACTGCACATGGGCCCTAGGACGAGGCTGCCTTGTTCAAACCCCTTGGGCAAAACCCTCGTCTTGCTTACTTTTTCCAGCTGCAACATGGACACATGATGGAATTGACATCATAGTATTGTTGTGTTCAATAAATGCAACAGGTTTTGAAAACGACTCACACAGCACCTGGAACATGGCTGGGGGGGCAACACATGTCCATCCCTCCTTCTCAGAGACACTGTCCCTTGATCAGCCAGTTAACACTGGTGCAGATTTACAGCTCCCCTCTCCTTCCCGGACACAGACAGGGTATGGACAGATAACAACAAATAGCCATGCCAACAAAAATAAAGAGAGTCAGCTTCAAGAAGGCAACACAGAAACTTGGTGCACTATTGCAGTTCTGTTTTGGTTCAGGATCTGGCAGGAGCTGGCGATTGTGACGGCAGAGTCATTTGACAATCCCTCTGAGCTCCTAATAAGGGGAGTGATGTCACAGAGGGTGAATCGGAGGAGAAAGTCCAGGGTGGAAACAGCTCTAGGCTCAGCCAATGCAGAGATGCCCAACAAAGGCATCACCCCCGCCCTGCTACCCAGGTAGCTGGAAGTCATGCCCCTGCATAAGGGACGTGGTTTGGGTGAAATATGGACACAACGCTGGATGTAAAAGGGCTCGTGTGGCTTCTGACAAAACAAACCCCTAACCTAGCAAACCGGGTTCCGGAGGGAAGCGCTCCGCTCCTGTCTGGGTGAAGCACTCACTGTGTCTGCACTTCACAGCAAGAATGAAAACCATCCCCTCTCAGTCCCGCTGCCCTTTGTCCTTCTTCAAATTCTGTCTCCCGAAGAGAGGACTGTCTGGACTCAGAGTCACACACTGGCTCTCCCCATTCTCCCCTCAGGTCCCTGCCACAGGCTTCCACCGCCACTGCCCATGGTCCCGCCTTGTGCATAACTGAGTCTTTCACAGCCTCTTCCCCCATAGCCCTACTGCAGATAAGCGCCAACTCCCAGCACCTGCACCCCCATCACAAATGCTATCAGGAATCATGCACAGTCCTATGCCCGCGATTCATCACATCACAGCAAGCCAGTGATATGATGAGGCAGAAGTTATCTGCCACCATCCGAGTCCCTGGTGCTGGCAGCCCCACCCCGCCTCTAGCCTTGTGTGCCTCTGACCCTTCTGGCCAGCCCTGAGTCCCCACTCTGTCTCTGTGGCTCTTGCATCTGGTCTGCCTGTCTTGATTTGGCCTTTGCTTACCACCCCTTTGGTGGCTAACTGGTCTCCATACTAGCTCTGCCTCATTTCCGCCACTCACCCCCTGCAGGCTTCTCCCAGGCCTGGCATTGCCTGCCCAGGGCTCCAGGCCATGTGCTCTGCTGGAGCACTAATGGATGCCCAAATCTCTATTCAAATGGGGACTGCTTGCAGAACCCTAGACGCTCCTATACAGCTATCCCCACCTGCGTGGCCTGCAGCAACCTCAGGTGCCATAGGCCCCAAACCGAGCTGGGTATCTCTTCCTTACTCCACCCTGGGCCACCCACCTCCCACAGTCAGTTAGTGGCACTCATCCCTTTTTTCCCCTGCCCACTTGCCTCAAGTCTGTCCCCACCCATCCACCTCCTGCCATGACTTGGGTGATGGTCAGTAGACCCCTAATATGCAGAACAAAAACCACCCCTCAGAGGCAGGGAGCACAGTATGAGGGGGAGCCTTGGGTGTCAGATGAGGCTGGTGCCTGACCCTCAGGGGGCAGGGAGGTGGCAAAGGGTGCTAAATATTAGAACAGTTTCTTGAGTTTTCAGGTGAAAATGGAGGGTGTGGGGCAACCATAAGATACGTCGGGGAGATCCCCTCATAGCCGGCTCTCTGAACTGATCACAGGCCAAGTACAAAGTTGTAAAATCAGGTACCGGCTCTGAGCTCTTTGTGAGCATCTCAAACCGGAGATGCCCAGGCCCTCTGTCTGTTCCCAAGTGGCTTGGGCAGAATTTGATGCAAAGGGCTAGGGAAGGGGCCACGCTGTCCTCCCTGGGACACACCCACATCCCTCTGGGCTGGGGTCCCATGGCAACAAAAGACATTTCTGCTGTGTGATAGGTGTGGGTAGTTTTATCTCTGTTTTCCTCATTTTTTTTCTTCTTGAGACAGGATCTTGCTCTGTTGCCCTGGCTAGAGTGCAGTGGTGTCCTTGTGGCTTACTGCAACCTTAAACTCCTAGGTTCAAATGATCTTCCTGCCTCAGTCTCCCAAGTAGCTATGACTACATACCAGCTATGCACACCCATGCCCAGCTAATTTTTTCTAGTTTTTGTAGAGACAGGGTTTCATGCTTGCTCGGGCTGGTGTTAAACTCCTGGCCTCAAGCAATCATCCCCCTTCGACCTCCCAGAGTACTAGGATTACAGGCATGAGCCACCACACCCAGCCTCATTTTGGTTTGTTATAAAGGATTTTTCTTTTTTTTTTAAACATCTCTAGGCTTGCCAGGAGACTGGTCCTATTCTCAGCATTTCCTTTTATTTTATTTTTTAATTTAATTTCATTTTTTTAAATTTTTTTTTGAGTTTTGGCCAGGGTTGGGTTTGAACCCACCACCTCCAGCATATGTGGCTGGTGCCCCACTCTTTTGAGCCACAGGCACTGCCCCTCTTACAAAGGATTTGAATTTTAACACTCTTGGTCTCTTCCGGTTCATATTAGAAACAGAGAGGGTGTACTTGTTGAAATGAACCTTACAAGGCCCCCTGCCTATGTGAGTGAAACCTTCTGGAGGACATGGGTAAGCTTCTGGAATGCCCTTTACCTGCGATGTCGCAGAGTTCTGCATCGGAAGCATTAGCCAAGGCCTCCTCCAGCTCTGGCTCCAGTGTCACACTTTCCAGCACAGGATCCATTGGCTTCTGCTTGGGGACCCAGACCTTTCCTGCAAACACATGGGGCACAGTCACGGAGGGGCTGCGGCGGCCCTGGGTGGACCACCACAGAGCCCTGTGGATCTCCGCACACCGAGAGTCCCTTGAGGCTTCCCCCATGGGGACCAACTTCTCCAAAGAGCAGGAATCAGGGATCTCCACAAAAGCATTCCTCACACTTGAAAGGAATGATTTCATAACTTGGTCAAAGCAGACTACTCTTTATTGAAAGCATTGGTCACGACCGAACAATCTATAAATAGAAAAAAAAAAGAAACAAAAGAAAAATATATAAAAATATAATAAAATATAATACCCTAACCGTTTTGATATGAGAGAAAAATCTGTAAACATTCTAAACAAAATAAATAAAATACCCTCCAGTTATTAAAAAATAAAAAGCGAATAAAAATGCCTCCTTGCCTCATGGGTCATTATATTTTTAAAGCGTCAGACATAACTGAATGAGAGAGTGAAGAGGCAGGCACGAGGCTGGCCGCAGCTGTGTCTCCCAACAGGGCCTGGTGAGAGGTTCGAGTGCATCCTCCTGATGGAATCCCAGCAGTTACTATAAAGGATGATGGAGATTGCTACTTACCAAGAAGGAGAATGCCTAAGATAAATGTTGTGTGAAAATGCAAGTTTTCAAAATAGGATGGACAATTTAATTCCACTTATAAGAAATTACATATGCATATATATACACACACATATATTTGCTTATTTATGCGACAGAAATTTATCAAGCGCTTCCTACGTGCCCCTTCTAGGGGCTGGGGTAGAACAGTGTTAGGAACCAGCAAGAGCGGCCAATTCAATGAAAGGAGACAGATGATAAACACGGAAAGGAATCAGATTCTATGAAGCATTATGGAGGGAGACAGAGCAGGACAAGGGCCTAGGAGATCAGGCTGGGGTGAGGTAGGCACTGCCCTTTGGGGAAGAGTGGTCAGGGAAGGCCTCAGTGACGGCTATGACCCGGAATACAATAGAAATGAGGAAATGAGGCTCCAAGACCAGGAACAAGATAAGGATGCCCACCTTTACTACTGCTGTTCAACATTGTACCGGAAGTTCTGGTTACAGTAAACAGACGAGAAAAAGAATAAGTGAAATCCAAACTAGAAAATAAGAAGTTAAATCATTTCTGTTCGCAGATGACATGATCTCATATGTAGAAAACACTAAATTTCTACACACACACACCATTAGAACTAATAAACAAATTTGGGAACATTTGCAGGATACAAGATCAATATATGAAAATAAGTGGTGTTTCTGTACTCTAGCAATGAACAATCTGAAAAAAATTAAGGAAACTATTTAACTTACGATAGCATCCAAAAGAATAAAATACTTGGGAAATAAACTTAAGTAAGGAGGTAAAAGACTTGTACTTTGAAAACTATAAAACATGACTGCAAGAAATTTAAGAAGACTTAAATAATTGGAAAAATATTCTGAGTTCATGAATTGGAATACTTAATATTATTAAGATGATAATGCTATCCAAAACAATCTACAAATTCAATGTAATCCCTGCTTAAAAAAAAAATACAATGGCCTTTTTCACAGAAATGGAAATCCAGTCCTCAAATTCATATGGAATTGCAAAGAACCACTAGCCAAATAATCTTGAAAAAGAACAAAACTTGAGGACTCATACTTATTGCTTTTAAAACTTACTAAAAAGCTAATC
>CAUYRH010172816.1:0-67309 GCA_963574655.1 Perodicticus potto | reverse complement strand
GCCTGGGGAAAAAAGACTTTGGGCACCGGGCCATAGGCCGGAGGGGGCGGGTTCAAACCCAGCCCCGGCCAAAAAATGAAAAAAAAAAAAAAAAAAAAAAAAAAAACAAACAAACCTGGGGCACAATTTTCCTAAATACAGGTTGCCGTGTATACTTGATGAAATTCCTGGGATCTTCCTTTCTTAATATTCACTATTTTATGCTGACTGGTGGTCAGATAATTGTTCAGTATATTTCATTGTCCATGTTTCTGGTGGATTTTGTTTTAAAGAAAGTTTTAATTATCGTGTCCTCATTTTCCTATGAATTAGCAGTTGTATATATTTCTTAATACATAGGGACTATTACTATTTGGGCTTTGATTATTAAAAATGTCAGAAAATCAAAGAATTAAAACAAATGTGACAGACTCTTGCTTATCTTCTGTTTTCAGGAAGAGCTACATCTAAGCAATTAGGAAACTTTTATTTTCATAGAAAAAGGGAATATTATTCTCACCAGTATTATGTTCCAATATCCTTGTTTTTGGATTTGAAAATTATATATCGCAAATAAATGTTTCTAAATAAATATCAGAATTCCCTTTTAAGAAAACGTATCACGTCAGCTCGCACAGGATGAAGGTTGCTGTGCGGGGGGCTTCGCGGTGGTTGAATATGGCACGGCCGAGCAGGCAGAGGAGGCCCAGCAGGCCGCAGTCGGGGCGACCGTCCAGGGGAGCAGAGTCCAGGTCTCCTTCTGTGCCCCAGGAGCACCAGGGCGGAGCACATTAGCCGCACTGATAGCAGCTCAGAGAGTGGTGAGCCTTTTTTGTTTTTTCTTTTTTTTAGCATATGGGAGATCCTTATACTATTTTAAACTGCCCACTCTATCATTGATTGGACCATCATTATGTTTCCATTACATTGTGAAGACTTTTTTTTTTAAGTTGGCTACATGGTATCTTTGTCAAATCAAGCAAAAAGATGTCCCAAAGAAAGAAATTATATTTAGTAAATGTTTAATATGTTTATTAAAGAGAGCTAAAGCCTGGTCCTGGCTAGGATTTAGGGGGCATGGCCGCAGCCCTTTTCCCACCCCAGCCAGGCAGCCTGCACCTTAGTCAGCCCCTCTTCACCCTCACTCCCAAACCTGCCCCTTTCCAAGTTCTGCCTTCTTGTAACTGTTCTGCTCTGTCCAGCTGGTGTGGAGAGGAGGAACTGGGAATGTTGGGGGGTGGGAGAAGCTAGGGTGAGATGTCATTGGCCAGCTGGTGTGAGGGAGGAACTGGGAATGTCAGGGAGAGCTGGGCTGCCTGCACCCATCATCTGGCCCCCTTGGGTCTGGGCATGTGTGCTACCCTGCTGTTAATTCCTTGGTCAGCTAGGCTAAGGCAGCTGTTTTCCTGCTGTGCTGACCGAGAAAGCCACTCTCCAGTGAAGGCAGGTAGGGGTCAAGGTGGTCAGGGCCTCAGAAGGCCTCCCCAGGTCAGCCTGTGTGGGATTGGGGCTCTCCTGTGTCCTGGCCGATCTTCACCTTCACACCTTCTGTCTCCCCTGGGGTTTTCCCAGCTTCGTGGGAGTCTCTCAGATCCATCATTCTCTGCCTCTCAGTATCTAGAATGCAAGAGGGATCCAGTTGTCTTTTTCAGCTTTCTATTTTTGTGTGGATAGAAAAGTTTTCCTTTTCTATCAGTATCCTCATCTGTGAAGCTGTTTGTAATAGCTAAAAAGAATTTCATATTTTTAGGAAGCTACCCAATGACGTACTATGTGTATGTGAGGACAGTCATGTTGTTAGTCCTATAGCAGAGGAATAAATTAATGAAATAAAGACCTTTATTACAACAACTGTGAATTATAAGGTAACCCACATTATTAAACTTTAGTTCAGCATTACACTGAGGCTGTTCTATCATATCAGTGTGTTTATCTCATGTCAACAAGTTATCTCCCTGTTAATAACTTTCCTTGTCCTCTTTCTCTTTGAATTTTATAAAGAGATTTATTGCAAGAAATTGTCAGTCCTCTTAAAACCAGTTGGTATTTGACTAAGACATTCTATGAGGATTTCATGTCATACCTATGGTCATATCTGACATTATAATTGAGAAGTATAGTAGAAAGTATATAAAAATAATGCAAATCATAGTGCCTTTATTATAAAATAGCTCTTATCAGATGAGTGAGAATTTCTGGAAGAAAGCCTTTAAAAGGTTCCCTTTTGTACTTGTGCTTGTTCCAATGCTTCCTGTATTTCTATATTCGTTAAAGGTGCACAGTAATCAGAAGGGCTTACTTCCAGAGCCAAATCCAGTGCAAATCATGCAAAGTTTAAACAATCCTGCCATGCTACAAGTTCTCCTACAGCCCCAGCTGTGTGGGCGAGCTGTCAAACCAGGTAAGCCCGTGTGTACTGACTAAATTAGAATGTTAGTATGAGCTTTACATGTGAAATGTAGAAAAATACATTTACTTGTGAAAAAGCACATTTAAATTAGTCTAAAAATATTTCATTTTTCTAAGATCTGTTAATGAATTTTAATCAATAATCTGAGGTGTTAATGTTTTTTAACTACTTTGGTAAGTAAAACCTGCATATGTGTTTCTTTTTATTTTTACTATTAATAAATGTTAAATATTAAACCTTCAGCTCTTAGTTGAGATGAATTTATAGTCCAGGTAATAATTAACACACTACATTGTTGTAGCCGGTATCAAGAAAGGAAGTCATACCTTTCTATGTGATATTTTTAACAGAATTGTTTTGTTGAAAAATGTTAGATGTTGTTTCTTGTTCTTTCCTTTCTTCTCCCGTTCCTTGAACTTCAACTCCAGAATTTCAAAAGAATTAACTCTTCTACTTAAGTTTTTATTTATTTATTTATATTTTTTAAAAAAATTTTTTTTTTTTTTTTTTGAGACAGAACCTCAAACTGTCACCTGGATAGAGTGCTGTGGCATCACTGCTCACAGCAACCTTTAATTCCCGGGCTCAAGCGAGTCTCCTGCCTCCGCCTCCCAAGTAGCTGAGACTACAGGCGCCTGCCACAACGCCCGGCCATTTTTTGGTTGCAGCCGTCGTTGTTTGGTGGCCTGGGCCTGGGCTGGATGCGAACCCACCAGCTCAGGTGTACGTGACTGGCGCCTTAGCCCATTGAGCCACAGGCGCCAAGCCTTAAGTTTTTTTCAAGTTAAAAGATGTTTTAATTGGAATGTAATAATTATACAGATTTATAGGTCCAGAGTGATATTGTGTTACATCTACACAGTGTGTAATGATAAAATAAAGGTAATTAGCACATCTGTCTCCTGAAACATTTACTGTTTTTTGTGCAATTTGAAACATGCAGTGACCCACTGTTACCTGCAGTTGGTTACAGGGCTATAGAGTGTCACCTCACTCCTCTGTGTGGCCATAATTTTGTGTTGGTCAACCAGCTTCTCCCCGCCCTTTCCTCCTGCTGCCGTTCCCTGCCTCCCCAGTTCTGCTTCCTACTTCTAAGAACTCAACTTTTTTAGTTCCCAAATATGGGTGAGAACATGCAGTCTTTGCCTCTCTGTGCCTGACTTGTTTCATTTAATTTAGCGTCCGCCAGGCTTATCCACGAGGCTGCGAATGGCGGGGCATCCTTCTTGCTTGTGGCCCAGTAGTTTCCACTGTGTGTGTACCAGGCTTTCCTTATCTGTCCATCTGTTGATGGACACTATGTGGATTCCATATCTCAGTTATTATGAATAGCGCTACAAAAACATGGCACAGATACCTCTTCAACATGTGGATTTTCTTCCCTTCATATATATATCCAGTAGTGGGATTGATTGAGCATGTGGTAGCACTATTTTAATTTTGTAAGGAGCCTCTACACTGTCCTGGTAATATTTTTTGTAATATATATGTTGAAAAATAAAAAACACTTAACTATGAGAAGTGAAATAAGTAAATAAATGAAATAAATCCTTGTTACAGCCAAATGTTTTAATATCTACCTTAGTCTACACTGGGATTTCCTTGGAGGGCAAGTGTGATACAGCATCTTGGTTTCAGGTACGGAATTCTAGAGCTGTACTAATATACATTCCCACTAACAATGTGTGAGAGCTCCCCTTTTTTCTGTATCCTCTACAAATTTTTATTTTATTTATTTCTTTATTTATTTTTGTAGAGACAGAGTCTCACTTTATCGCCCTCAGTGGAGTGCCGTGGCATCATACAGCTCACAGCAACCTCCAACTCCTGGGCTTAGGCGATTCTCTTGCCTCAGCCTCTCTAGTAGTGGGGACCATAGGCGTCTGCCACAATGCCTGGCAATTTTTTTGTTGCAGTTCATCTGGGGACGGGATTGAACCTGCCACCCTCGGTATATGGGGCCAGTGCCCATTTTAATTGGGGTGAGGTGACATCTTTCTGCCGTTTTAGTTTATATTTCCTTGATGATTGATGGTGCTGACCAATGTTATCATTTATTTGCCCATCCACATGTCTTGTTCTGAGAAATGTCTATTCAGACATTTTGCCCATTTTTAAATCGGATTATTTGGTTTTTTGCTATTGAGTTCCATATATATTCTGGATGCAAACCAATAGATTGCAAAAGTTTCTCTCATTTTTAGAGACTGTCCCATTAGTCAGTGGATGGCTTCCTGTGCTGTGCGGAAGCTTTTTAGTTTGGTAATAATCCTGTTTGCCTGTTTTTGCTTTTGTTGCCTATACTTTCGAAATTTGATCCATAAAATCTTCACCCAGAACAATGTCCTGAAGCATTTCTTGTATGTTTTCTTCTAGTAATTTTGTAGTGTGGGGTCTTACCTTTGAGTCCTTAATCATTTGGACATAATGTTTGTGTATGGTAAGAGAGAAGTCATCATCAGGCCTCTGCATATGGGATTGGATATCCCGGTTTTCCCATGACCATTTTGTAAGAGGCTGTGCTGAACTTATTTTTTAGGTCAAGTAATATTTTCTCTAATTTTCTACAGTTAATTCCCTAACATAGTGCTTGCAAGAGAGTTCTTTCGTTATACTAATTTTTCTCCCCAAAATGCCTTTTTCCACATCAAAGTAGGTATTAGAATTCTAAAAGGGTCATCTTCCATACAGCCTCACATTATCACAACTTGGCTAAGTTTATGCTGTAATTAAACATCAGCTGCACTCCCACACACTCAGCGCTTCCCCTGTGCTAAAGAGAACATTGAGTTCACGGTTTCCTGTGGGTTGATTAACAGATAGAATTCTGTACCTGAAACCAAGAGGTTGTATCACACTTGCCCTCCAAGGAAGTCCCAGTGTAGACTAAAGGTAGATATCAAAATATTTGGTTGCAACAAGGATTTACTTCATTTATTTATTTCTTTCACTTCTCATAGTTAAGTGTTTTTTATTTTTCAACATCTGTATTACAAAAAATATTACCAGGACCTTTTCTGGACACTAGGTATTTTGAAAATTGTATGTGCAGTAGAACCTGTGGGGTGACCACCCAAAGGACTGTACCAAACAGGTCGGCACACGGGGTGGGCCCCAGGGGGGCAGCCTCTGTCCACTGAGACCGGTGTGCTTGTCTGGCCTGCCAACCTCCTAGAGGCCAGTGTAGCAGGTGGTCAACTATTATTGAGGGTCTAGTGTACATAATTTTGTATGTTATGACTATTTCCAGCTACTTTACCATAACTAGGTGGAATTTCTTCACCTATTTTTTACCTCATGGTTCTTTTTACTTCATATATTATGTGTTCTAAAAACATCTCTTCTGAAACATACTCTTTTACTGGGATTCTTAGACTTATTAAGAGTATGGTTGCCGTTTATTCCTGTTTCTTTGTGTGCCGTTCTGTTTTTATTTTGTAATATTTTTGTGTATAATTTTCAAGGACAGGAACTTTTTCTCCTTTATAACCAACCTCTGCCCAAATCCCTGAAATAGATTAAGAAAACCACTGAGCAAATAACATAAGACTCAGTTACTGCTGTACTTATTAAAAGATACATATGTCTTGTTTCACTAAATCTTAGAGGATATTAAGCCTAGGTCTGGCACTTTACAACAGCAGAAGGTGTTGGAATTTTTAAATAATTTCCAGAGTTGAATCACAAGGAAAGGAGCCAGTCAGTATTGACCAATGACAGGGTCACTCTGTAATTGAACTTGTAACGAATTTGGAGCTTGTTTTTTTTTTGATTCCATATATCTCATACACTGTTTATTTGTGTTTTCTCAAAGCAGTTCTTGGAACACCTCACGGCTTGCCACATCTGATGACTCCCTCCATTTCCCCTGCATTTTTACATCTGAATAAAGCACACCAGGTGTGTAGGTAACATTGAGTAATGAAGCATCAAATATGTACTGGGAGCCAATATTTTGTTTTTTCTTGACACAAGAAATTCTCAATAAGTTACATGAGCATTTTACTTTTAAATAAAATCTTTAGTAGCAAGTATAGCTGTATAAAATTATGTACATAATGAGTATATCATATTCTGTTTAGCTAATCAAGGCCACATAGTTATATATGTTTATTGATCTATATTTGTAAAGCTTGAAGAAGGAAAACAGTATATTTTGTGGTATACTTTTTCTAGATAACAAATTGGTTACTCAAAGTAAGTCTTCTTATGTGATCTTTAAAAAGTAGGCATGGAAAGAAAAAATAATAACTTATATTCTTAAAATTTAGTGAATGTTATAAAAACAGTTCATATATATGAGAATGAAGTATATTTTTCTTACCTTTTTCAGGTAAGTTTACAAGTGCAGTCTGGAAAGTATGTGGGTGTATAATATGAGGAACAGAGGCACGTGTGGCTGGACACATGGCTCACAGCCCTTGCATATATTTGTGTATATACATGTTAACGATATTGGAAATAAATAGTACTTGCCAGTTTCAGGTACTGCTTAATAATTTAAAATCTAATTACAAGTCAAGCCTAATCTATAATAGCAATTTTAGGTAAGTTGAATCAATGAATGTCTAGTCTTGAACCCAGCTGTTCAAGGAAAACCCCTTATTTTTGTCTCATGAAGGGCTTGGTGGTGCGTTTCAGGGTCTTTTTTCATTCACTCAGCACATTTATTGAGAGTCCGATGTGTATGATGTGTATGTACCAGATGCTGCTGAGCACTGAGGCTTTAATGCTGAATAAAATATTCTTAGTCTCCGTAGAGTTCCAATCTGCAGGGAAAACAAACGTTCAACATCTAATTACAATAAAGTCTGAAGAGTAATATGAAAGGAAATTCAGAGTGTTGGTATTTCCTTTGTTTAAAGAGAAAGACCAGAGTGCTTGCTTTTGCTTTTCCAGCCTGTGCAGGCTGGCCTGGCCCTCGCGCCCTCAGTGACTGTGGGTGCCTGGCTCGCCACAGAAGCTGCGTCTGGTCCTCCCAGCCACCTGCTTCCCCTTCGTGGGTTTTAGCTCCTGCTGTCCCCTCTGCCCAGAGTACTCCCCACCCCAACACCACCCATGTCCCTGGAGTTCAGCTCATTATTTCTACACAGCCTTCAGATCTCAGTGCAAGAATTAGCTCTGCAAGGAAATCTTCTCTTGCTATTTGTAAGTATAGGTTTTACAATTAATTCATGTCTCCCTTCCTTGGGACTGTAAGATCCAGGAAGGCAGATGGTGTTTCTGTATCTCTTACTGAGCAGCACGGTGCCTGAGACAAAATGTGCTCGGTGAACCTCCCTCGGATGCTTCAGTTATTGAGCAGAACATTACCAGCAGTAAAACTGAAAAGGGGCGAGAGGAAGGAGTAAGGTACCAGAGGAAAGAGCGTAGAGTCAGTGAAAGGATCAATTAGCTTTGCCTGAAGTTGGAAAGTGAAATATTATGTTAAGAACCTATTGCTTTCACTCAGAGCACCTGGAGGATTGAACTTTAAAATGAATTGGCTTATACAACAGGTATAAATTTGCCTGAAGTTGGAAAGTGAAATATTATGTTAAGAAGCTAGTTTCAAAATTAAACTAATTTAATGTTTCACCCTTTTGCAGAGCTCAGTTGTGGGTAACACTTCCCATTTACTCCTTCAGAACCTATCTCGAGTGCCACTGGCCCAGCAGCAGTTGGTGAAGTTTGAAAATATTCACACCAATAATGTAAGTGTGTTATAATTTTTTTCTTTTGAAATCAATTTATTCCTTTTCTAGATTCAGGCTGTTGGTAACTTTGTTCGTGAATTTTCCTAATGTGTGGTTTTTCTTAGCTTTCGTGTTACTGGTGTGGGCAAAAGCCTTAATATTTTCTCTTCTTTTGTAGAAACCTGGCTTACTTGGAGACCCCCCAGCTGTGGTGCTTCAACCTGCCCTGGGCATAGGGCCGGTACTTCCCCTGAAGAAGGAGCTGGGACATCACGGAGAAGCCCGTAAAAGTAAATGATGTGTATTTACTAAGAAGTCGGTTTGAGATTTAAAGGTGGTTTAACCATATTCTATTTTTATTTGCAGGAAGGTCAAATTTGAGTTTTATTTAATCATTTAAAATTTTAAGAAACCTTTTTTATTTTTGATACTGACAAGTTATTGATGGACTTGCTTCCACACCAAACTAAGACTTCCCTGTGGGATATGCACAAATGTTTTATGCAGGTTCACAGCTGTTCGAGGTGAAGGCAAAGACCCAAAGAAGACCTTGGCTGGGTCTATGTGTCCATTTATGTTGCCTTTCTGAGAAACCCTTAGCTGTTAGAGAAGAGTATTTAGTATTTTTAAATTTAATTTATTTGTATTATCTTTAAAATATGATCTCCAAATTAGGAGTCAAAGAAAAATAATATATGTACTCGTACTTCCAAAAAGTATGACAAAACAATTTTTTCCTAGAAGAACAGGAGCACAGTATTATGCTAAGATTTCTTATTTGAATGTGAGTTTGAAGGGCACTTTCAGTTTGAAGCTTAATTGAAATTTGCTTAAAGTGATTATGCTAAGTGAAAATAAAAGGACCACCTGTAATTTAAAAAAAAATTCAGTTGAATATGGGTAGTTCACTTAACCTCTTATCCCTGAAAACAAATAGTCAAGTGATCAAATAATCTTAGTCAATTCTAAGTGTTGAAATTCACTAGGCAAAATTAAACCAGTCAATTTTTGTGGTATGATGGGATTCTGTTCTTCCCCAAGATTAAATTTTCAATAACCATAAACTTGTGCAATTGTATATTATTTTTATTGGATTAAATAATAAGCTGTTTACTTTATATGTGTTGCTTTAAGACTAGTAAAAATCCAAAGTGTCCAAATAATTATATGGCTAAAAATGATAGGAGAACCAGAGTATTCATCTCTAAACGATTAGCACTTAAATAACTGAATAAATTTGTCTAGTGTATTTGTAAACTATAAATATGACCTAGATATCAAAGTTAGCTGTTTTCTTTTAATTTTGACCTATAGATTTTTAAAAAGTGAAATGGTTCAGAATTTTCTCATTAAAATCTTTATTTTGTTTAGAAGTTCTCTTTATTTCCTATAAAACATATAATACTTTTATGTATTAAATTTAGGGCTGAGAATTCACAAATATAGATTTAAAAAACAAAACAAAACAGTGATGTGGTGGTGTTTACCAGCCAGTTCTCTAGGAAACAAAGCCTAGTCTGTCGAGGTCACACATCTGTAGGTGTGAGCACTCCAGCCATGGCTGATACCAGGTTACCAGTGTGAAGACCCTAAAGTCAGGGACTGAGAGGAGATTTGCACAATCACTCTCCTGTGCTGATACAAGCTGGCTGACTGAATTCATTCAGTTAAACTTTATGTGTATTAATTTTAAGTGTCAAAGACTTACTATTCCCTTTAAATGTGGAAGCAGGAAAGTTGCAATGATGGCATAAAAAAAAAAGTACTGATATAACTTAAATGCCAAAAAGTATATAAATTTTGCTCTCAATTTTATCTACTTAAAAAATATATAATTAAAACTTGGAATTAAAACATTTAATTTTATTGTTATCCTGAAAGTTGTTAAAAATAAGAGTATCATTAATATTGTAGGTTTTAGTTTTTTCCTAAAGGAAACTCCCAATTTACAACCTCTAATGTTACCTTTCGAGTTTAACTATAGGTACGTTGATATCTCTGTCTCTGTATTTTGTCCATAACTTAATAAAATTGAAAAGACTATTGTGAATAAGTCTTATCTAACTAAAAGCCTTTTGCACTTGTGGTTCACTCTAGCATCTAGTCTGATTCCAACTCAAACGCCTGCAGCGGCTGGAACGGGCCTGTCAGTGTTCTTTCCAAGTCAACACGTCACTGGGCAGGCTGGGTCCAGGCACAGTGGTGCTCAAGAGAAACCACCAGCCCCAGTGGGAGCAGCAGAAGGGGCTTTCTCAGGGTCCCAGCCTTATCTTCAGACCTTTCCAAATCTTACTGCAGGAGGCCTGGTGGCAGGATGCCATGGGCAGCAGCAAAGCCAGCCGAAGGGCACAGAGGTGAGATAACTGTGCTCACTCACACACACGCAGTTACAAATGTGCACACACTCATACAGTTACACACGTGCACACACACACATGCAGTTACACACATGCACATACTGCACACGGTTACACACGCACACATGCAGTTACACACGCACACTCATACCTGGTTACACACTGTACATGCACACATGTAGTTATGCACACACACTCATACACGCAGTTACACGTGCACACACTCATACATATTACACACATGCACATGTATGCACGGACGTGCAGTTATGCACACACACACTCGTGCACACACATATATATTCCTTTTTAATTTTATCTTGAAATTATTCTAATACCATATTCTTTTTTTAATACTAGGGATTCTAATCTGTACTTATTTTACAGGTGGCATAATGTATGAAGTATCATAAAGCAATCTTAAGTCTTTTTAAACTTTACAGGAAATTAATAGTATACCTTAAAATATATAAATGTGGATTACGAACTAGATAATAAAATGGTGACTTTTCCATACTTTACATTTACTTCTCAAAATTGAGGAAAACTTTGCATTCTCTAAAAAAAATCCTCTTATTATAAGTGAGCGAATAAAAACATCTATCTTTTGTTATACTTGCTGATATCGGGGCCTGTCTTAATTATTTGCTCGTCTTTCTGTAAGTAAAATAATTTAACTTGTGTAAAATGAGTATTTTATGCTATTTTAAGATAATTTAAATATGAATTAGATTATGAATTCCTTATTTTTTATTTGCTTTTTTGACAAGCTTATGATATTCATGGTTTTAAAAATGACATTTTAAGCGTAAGATATAAACTAAGTTCAGAATTTATAATTTGGGAAAGCTTAGAAGTATCATTAATACTTATTCAGTTATATGATGACTTTATTAGTCTTTCTGAGTAAATAGTAATGTTATTCTTTAAAGTATGCTCTTTTTGTATCTTAAATTTATGCTCTATAATTAAGGCATTTTACTATTTAAAGGCAGAACCACTTTTATTTTATCTCAGGAATATCAGTGTCAGTTATTATACTCTACTGTGTTTGGAAGAATCTGATCTCTGTTTTAATTCTGGAAAGTTTTACCAACCATTGTATTGGTGCCTGTTCTATTGACATTTATAAATGTTACACATATAATAAGTAGGTAGAATAAAGCATAGCTAATTTTTACTTTATTTATACCCTAAAATACCTTTGTTTATAAATCTTATAAAACTTAGGCTATAAACAGCTTGTGAAGAAAAAACTTCTGTTGGTTGTATTCAAATGTCAAAATAATAATTTGTAATTTGGTTTGCCTGTTTACAGCAGTAGGTAGGGCACTCCTCGACATTGGGCGAGCTAAGGTCGTTCTTTGTAGAATGTGCTTTAAAAACTTATCTGCAGTATCCATTGCTTAGGTTATTGAGAGAAATTAAACGAAAGTTATGAACTTATTTGAAGACTTTCTATCTTTTTGCAATCTTTAACTCATTGACAGCACCAGTCTTGACATAAACTGGATTTGAAGTGATGCATGTAATGGGCAAAGGAGTCTATTTGCAAGAAGAGAGCCAAAAGGAGGCAGGATCTAGAAAACAAGGCCTGTGAAGAGAATTCGAGGGAGATGGATATATGGACCCTGAAAGGGATGATCAGACACATATGCAATCTTTTAGGATGTTCAAAGAGTAGTCACACGGCGTCTGTGTTTCTCCAGTGGGTAGAACCGGTCCACTAAGTGCAGTGTACAGTGGAGTCGATGTAGCTTAATGTAAGGAGGAACAGTTCAGGCTTCCAAGCACAGAGCAGGCAAATGTCGTATCTCAGAGCGATTGGAGCTGTCTGCCAAGGACGCTGGAGAAGGGATCTCCCTCCAGCACTAGGTGCTGGGACCAGGCAACCGTGGCACTTTCTGATTGTGAGATTTACACTTTGCTGAACAATTGGTTTAAATTTGCTTTAGATTTCTTAGGCCTGCATCTTTTGCTGTGTTGACCAGTGACTGGTGTCTTTTTGCCTCAAGAGTCACCTCTGGTGTTTAAAAAAAAATTGGAGCGGTCTGGACGCTCACACTGCCCCTCTCTGAGAACTGCCCCTCTCTTATTCAGGTAGATAGGGATGAGAGCTATAGTTTGTGTTTATTGTGGTAAAATATACAAAACAAAGGTTAGTGTTTTAACTAGTTTTTCTAGGTAGAAAGGGGGGCAGTAATGACATTCCCAGGGCTGTGCAGGACGGCAGAGCTGCTTCACCCCCTAGCACTGAAACTCTATGCCCATCACACAGGGCCTGCGCCTCCCGCTCCCACCAGCCCTGTGATAGCTGCCTCTGCTCTGTGCCTTGGTCACCATGACTGTTGTAAGTGTCACAGAAGAGGTATCCTTTTGTGCCTAACTTAGCATCACATTTCAAGGTTTGTCACATTGCACCTGGCAAAATGCTCCTAGATGGGAATCCCCTGCTTCCCTAAGGCTGAGTAATATCCCATCGTATATGCGTGCCCCATTTTTATCCATGGGCACTTGGGTTCTTTCTACCTATTTTTGGCTACTGTGAATAGTATTGCTATGAACAATGATGTACAAATATCTTTTTGAGTCCCTCCTTTCAATTCTTTTGGGTATATACCTGAAGGTGGACTTCCAGATCATACTGTAAGTTTCCATTTAATTTTCGGGAGAGCCACCATGCTGTTTTTCACAGTGGCTGCACCATTTTACATTTGTACCAACAATGCACTAGAATTCCAATTTCTTAACATCCTAGCCAACATCCGTTTTCTGTTTTAACTACCTATCACAAAAATAGCATAGACTAGGTGGCTTAAACAACAGACATTTACATCTCACAGTTTAGGAGGCTGGATTTCAGATCGGGGGCCGCAGTCGAGGGTGTTCAGTGAGGGCTCGGTTCCAGGTTTGCAGGTGGCCGTCTTTTCTCTATCCTTGCAGGGTGGGGAGCAGAAGCGAGCACCCCCAGTCTGCTTGTAAGAGCACTGACCCATTCTTGAGGCCACCAACTTCGTGATCTCCCACAGGCCCTACCTGCCAAAACCATTACACTGAGGGTTGGGCTTTCAGCACATGCGTTTTGGGGGGACGCAGGTGTTTGGTCTGTAGCACTCGCCATCCTGGTGGGTGTGAGGTGGCATCTCACTGAGCTTTCGATTTGCATTTCCCTCATGATTAATAATGACCCTTTTTACAGCATCCTTTGCAGACAGCTCTAATCACTGTCAGACATACGACATTCACCTTCACTTTGCTTTTTTTTTTTTAATGTTCTTATCAGCCATCTATGTATTTTCTTTGGAGGAATGTCTATTTTAATCCTTGCCTATTTTGAATCTGGTGGTTTGGTTGTTTTGTTGCTTTTGAGTTGTAGGAGATTCCTATATACAGTTGACTTTGAACAACATAAGTTTGAACTACATAGGTCCACTTGTATGCAGATTTTTTTCAGTGAATATAGGAAGGTTGTTGAGATTTGCAATGATCAGAAAAAACTTGCAAGCAAATTGTGTAGCCTAGACATATCAAAAAAGTTAAGAAAATGTTAGGTGTATGTCATGAATGCATAAAATATGCACAGATACTAGTATATTTTAACATTGACTACCATAAAATACTATATTTTGCTGTGTATAACATGTACATTTTTGCCCAAAATTTTGAGGGAAAAATAAAGATGCCCATTATGTATGTACTACCATAGGGCTAACAAGTGGGGTAGCCCAGTGGGCCTTGCGAAGTCACTGCCTCCCACACCTGGGTCTGCTGGGGCACAGGGCTCCAGGAGGACTCTGATGGAGGTGGGGAGTGGGCTAGAGCAGCCTCTGAAGAGCATTGGGATGGGGGCAGCGGCTGGCAGGGCTGGCAAGGTGGGCCATGGGCGTGTGGGGTGAGGGCCAAGGGGCCTGGGGCCACACTGTGGGGATGGGGGATCCTGTGCAGTTGTGGGGGCTGCCTGGCTGCCCATGGGCCAGGCAACCTCAGAAGCTGCAGCACTGCCAGCCACATGTGTACCATCTCTGCTGCAGGTCTGATGTGGTAGGGGGAGAGAGAGAAGGACCAGCCTTCACAGAGTATGGTGGCCACGGGAGGGCAGTCCATCTGCACATTTACCAGGGGCCCTCCCCAGATGTGTCTCTCCCAGCAAGAGCTGGTTACTTTCTCAAGGGCCATTTTTCTAAACGTTTGGGCAAAAAAACATAGGTATGCATTATAGACAAAGGCACACTTTACATGGCAGAATACCTAGTCTTGGAGGTTAAAATTTATCAAAACTTAAATGCACACAAACATAGACCATATGTGTCATCATTTATAGCCAAAAGAAGTGTGAACATGTAGGTGCATATTAAATCGTAACTGCGTAAGATTAACTGTGCCACTGTGATAATTCACAGCCACCTGTGTCCTTGCAGTGAGCTCACATGTTGCTAATATGCCATGTGACACTTGTCTATGCCCGAGCAGTCCCTTTTTTCTATAAATTGCTTATCACAGTACAAAGTCATCTCTTGGAGTTCTTATAAATAGTACAAGTTTTTCACTGTGTTTAGTGTGATACTGCCTTGAATAACACCAGGAAACTCCCACACGGTGCCACTAGTGACACTAGTTGTGCTCCCTAGACACAGAGAGAAGTCATGATGGCACGGGAAGAAGTTGAACTTCTGGACACATGTGGTGGGCTGAGGTTTGTAGCTGTAGGAGCTGCCACTTCAGATAATTCATCCTAGACAAAGAAAATTTACAGTTTTGATAAATACAGGACAGTACTGTAAATGTGTTTTCCTAGTGATTTTCTTAGTGATTTCTCTAGTTTACTTTACTGTAAGATTACAGTATATGGTAACATGTAATATGCAGAAACAGTAGGACCTCCATGCTGACCACCTCCTCAAGTTGACCTGTGTTTCACGGATATGAAAGACCCACAGGTGGGTGTCAGTGCTGTAATTCCTCCATGCGCTAACCCTTTGTCACAGTCTGGGTGGTCAGCTTACGGAGGTTCTGTGTGTTAAATAACCACTTATATATTAGTGAGTCTTCTAGCCAATTGCAGGCTGTTAGTAGTAAAGTTTTGGGGTAGCCAAATGTTACACATGGGTTCCCACTGTGCTGGGGGACAGTGCCCCTCGCCTGCATGTTGTTCAGGGGTCAGTTGTACTGGAACCCTTGTACCTATTTGCATAAAAATATACTGACATCAAGGGGTGGTGCCTGTGGCTCAGTGGGTAGGGCCCTGGCCAAACTGCAACAAATAAAAAAAATAGCAGGCATTGTGGTGGGTGCCTGTAGTCCCAGCTACTCGGGAGGCTGAGGCAAGAGAATCGCCTGAGCCCAGGAGTTGGAGGTTGCCGTGAGCTGTGACACCATGAGGGCGATAAAGTGAGACTCTGTCTCCAAAAAAAAAAAATACATCATACATTTTGACATATATTTTCAAGAAATGTGAATTTGCAGCATTTATCATATGAACGTGGGAATATGGGAAGGGCATATATTTTGTTTGATATTTTACCAGAGGTAGATAAGGTCTGCTTTTGTCATTTGATTGTGCCCATAAAATATAAAATAAAAACCTTAATAAAAATATTGATAACAATATTTTTGGAAATGAGATACAGTATTTGTTTTTTCTGGTGAAGATTAATTCTTTCCTGGTTCAAGGGACAGTGTTGTACCAGACGGCCTTTAATTCTCTTTCAGTTCTAAAATCTTGTGATTCTAGAATAGTTTTTTTTTAAGCTCCACAAAGATTAGATTCCATAAATTTTTAGCTCACTAGACTAAATTTTGAAAAATAAATATTTCTGTGTACCTTCTGCATTTTGATTTTCTTGTACCGCTTCCTAAACACCCCCTTTTTTATTTTTGGTGAACAGGCTGCCTCTAAGAATCAGACTTCACTCTTGGGAGAACCTCCGAAAGAGATTCGGCTCAGTAAGAACCCGTATCTGGACTTGGCAAGCGTGCTGCCCAGTGCTTGTTTACCACGTAAGTGAGGGATCAGGGTAGTTTGAAGTTTTACTGAATACTTTTTATAATGAATTTTACTTTAATTTTTAACTTACTGGAAGCAAATAATGACTATGGGCCAAATTAAGGCCTAAATTATTCTTTAAATTGAAGAAATAATTAAAATTAAGGCATTAAAATGCTTGCTACTTTATTTAAGGAAAATTTCTCTTATAGTATTTTTATTTAGAACATAATTTATTGTTATTGAATCATGATTGAAAATAATTGTACAAAGGAATTATTTGGCAATACTTTAATGCTTTACAAAGCATACAGGATCATTTTTCTAAACCAGAGGCATAAACTGATAAGTAATATAACCATAATATTTGGATACCCCCAAGAATGTGTCAGCTCCTAATAGTGGCCAGAAGTGGAATTCTCACTTACTTTTTGGAGGACCCATCAGACCATCACTTATTGAAAATTGTCAGACATGGGATGTGCTCTAGCCCTGCCATCCACTGGAGTGCTGGTGTCAGGAATGACAGCCTGGGAAATAACTTTGCGTTTGTCAGTAGGAGATGGTTTTAAACAAATGAATAGAACAGTTTATCATAAAATCGAATACTTTCTAACTTATTTTTATAATCAAGAGATATCTATGTATACTAATATTAAATGATCTCTAAAGCATATTTTTAAGTAGAAAAGGCAAATGTGTACATAACAAATAATTTCATATATATATACTAAAGTTGTCTGTTCTCACATATACATATTTGAGTATAAATGCATGAAGCAAATCGGAGAAAATGAATTCGAGATCATTACCTATGGGAAAAAAATTTTAGGGTTAAATGAAAAGATAGGAAAGGCAAATTATTTTTCACTCTTGAGACAGGTCTCACTCTGTTGCCCAAGCTGGAGTGCTGTGGCATCATCATAGCTCTGGGCAACCTCAAACTTCTGGGTTCATGTCATCCTCCTGCCTCAGCCTCCCAAGTAGCCGGGACAACAGGAATCACACCACCATGCGCCACTAATATTTCTGTCTTTTGTAGAGACAGAGTCTCACTACGTGCCAATCTGGTCTAGAACTCTTGCCCTCAAGCGGTCCACCCACCTCGGCCTCCCAAAGTGCTAGGATTATAGGGTGAGCCACCCTTCCTGGCTGAGTTTGATTTTTGATATACATCCTCTATTTGATGAAATATTCTTGAGCCTAAACATTAATCTGTGAGTTTTTTAAGAGCCAGAAAAAGATTTAAATATGTCTGTAATCTACTATACATATATTGATCTGGTCTAAAAATCGATGGTGACAGCTCTATGACATTCCCAAGAATGGTCAATTTACATTTCGTAAGCCTTGTTTCAAAGATTAGACATATATTACTCAGAATGTTTCTATCAAAATTATTTACTCATAGGACATGTGTCTATTTTCTGTTGTTTCAAATGAATGAGACAATATCGTATACTATCTACATTACATTAGCAATCTAAATTTTTTTTAGTGTTTTATTTGCAAATATGCTGAGTTAATGAGTTTTACACTCAGTTTATAATGATAGGGCCTGAGTAAAATAAGCATATTGATTTTGCCTTTAGCCTCCGCAAGTAAAACTGCTCTTCAGAAGACTGGAATTGCAAACACCATTCTGGACGCACTCTCTCAGGGAAGTGAATCACAGCACTTGCTGGAAAAGTGCATTGCTTACTCCCCACCTTTCAGAGATTATGCACAGGTAAATGATTGTTGGGTTCTCGTGATATGTAGGAAAATCAGTTCAACTATGTATTGAGTCACTGACTAGGGAACTGTACTTCCTGTGATATTGCCTTAGAAAGGGAAGTTGCAGTGACCTGTGCAGTATTTCCTGCTCACCATTTGAAATTTTGGAATGTACTGAAGGGATAGTTTGGTGTCCTTTTAGACTAGATGTTTACACTAGTCGTCGGCAGGTTGCAGCCTGCAGAGCAGATTCAGCCCACCACAGCATAGCCACGTCCATTCATTCACATGTTACCACGCTATCCCTGGGGCTGTCATGCTACAAGAAAAGAGTTGAGTGGTTTCAACAGAGACTATGTGGCCTGCAAGATTAAGCATTTTACTATCTGGCTTTTTATAGAAAAACTCTGCTAACCTCTGGTTTACTTCATGTAGACCTAAGAGACCCCAGGGAAGACCTCTGTTTCTGACCACTGCTTACAAGTGCAGAAAGGTGGTGATATTTACAGGCACCACTGCGCTGATTTTTAAAGCAATTGGCTGGTGAATAACATGAAAGTATTATCTCGAGAAGATACGCTATGTTAGTTTTGCTTTGGCAAAATTTCTTCTTCAACTTATTCTTAGTGGCTTAAGTTGCAAGTGTATATCATGTTAGCACTCTGTAACATAGAAAACCACTGTGAATTCACTTAGAATAACTGATGCTTAATTATGCTTTTATGATAGGGTATTAGAGGCACAGGTCAAATTATTCCAAATGGTGCAGCTGGATGTTAGTGAAATGTGTAACAAAGTCTCTTATGTACCTGAGACAACATGGAAAAATAGGATTAGAAGATGATATAACAAGGGGACAGCATACCTGTATTTAAAGAACAGGAATCATGAACTGATACGGCCCGGAAGGTCTTCTCTTTTGTTGTTTTATGAGACTTTTTGTTTGTCTATCACTTAACATTTGAAGTAATGACTTAGATAAGGACAGTAGTTGTATCCTGATTATCTTTACAGCTGACAAAGGCCAAGGAATTTATTGGAGATGTGTAAAATTATTTATGAATAATTAATAGTTGTGAATATTAGAAACAACCTAAATTTCTAATAATTCATAAGACCAAGTAAACAACTTATGTTATATGTCAATAAAATGCAAATACTAAAAATCATGTAAAACAATGTAAACAAATGGTAAAGTTTTCGTAACCTATTCTTTTATAGAATGTATAATTTCAATATTTTGTTTTTTTACAAGGAAGAAAATTTACTTTTATAAAGAGGAGAAGCACAATAAATTCTTGAAACTTTAGTTAAATGTATGATTTAAGCTTTAAAAACTAATTTTTGTGCTGACCTTTTATTTTACTTTTGACATTAGTATCCTTTTACTTAATAGTTTTGTTATTAGATTACTGTGCTTTCTCATATATTCTTCATATCTATAGAAAGCCTTGTTCACACCTTGACAAAGTCAGTGATGAGGAAACTTTCGGCCATTGGTCCTTCTGCCTCTGCCTTGTTTCCCAGAGACAGGTGGACGAGCAGGTGGACAAGCAGACCCTGCCTGGCTCACAGTCCCTGCTCCTGGCTCACACTTGTTCCAAAAGTGAGATTTGTTCTTGCCCTCTTGTGCTCTTTTACTTTATAAAATAAATTTAACATCACTAATGGAACAAAGTAACTAGAAAAAAAATGGTCATCTGTTAGGAACTGATTTCGCTGTCGCACTTGTGGAATGTAGGAGGAGGTCTAAAGGAGCAAAACCAACAGTTTGTTTTCTTTTTGACACTTGCTGTGTGATTTGCAGCATGAGCATTTGGCATTTCTAACAACCCTATGAGATTTAAGTTACCACCTCAGTCATACAAGGGAAAAAGCACAGTTGGGAAAGTAATCTCTCCCAGTTCTCAGTAAATGATCTCTTGACCCAAAGCCCACACAATCTTCATTATCCACGGGGAAGTTTCTCAGATGTCTCAAAGAAACTGCACCTAGATTGGGGAGAGGGACGTGCCGAGGCATTGATGAGGGAAATACTCCTCATTCCCAGTAAAACTGTCACATTTAAAGCTCCTCACTGGTGTTTTCAATACTGACGAAGCTGCTTATATCATACTATCTCCCTGCAGGTAACCATCATTAAAACTAGACTAAATATGAAAGAGAAGCAACTGTCTAAAAGCACAGGGGATGACCAACAGCAGAAACTGGAGGGGGATTGGCCTGGGAGACGGGGAAACCTCCCTGGGGAGATGTGTGTTTCTGGGGCTTTTTGCCTAATGTCACTCACCAGTCCTTGCAGAAAGCTGTGGGTTTTACGTGCTTGAGGAGTCAGAGGATAGAACTGAGGACTGTCAGTAACATTGTAAAGACGGGGGCTTGGAAGGACCCTCAAAATCTACATGGCACAAATGCACCTGCTGATCCCTGAACTATGTTTGTGTGACAAGTGATGACTCTCCAGCACAGACGAGAGAGAGTTTGGAGATTGAACAGCAAAGTTAACTCCTTCTACAACAAAGATCAGCACCCTTCAGAGGAAGATAATAGATCCAGCAAAGGAAAATTGCTAGATGGTCAAAGAAGCAAGAAGTGTGACTCACAATTAATAGATAAGTGAATTAGTAGAATCTGGCCCCACCCAGACACTGGTCTTAGTGGACAACAACCACAAAGCAACTACTATAAATAAGTCTAGGAACGAAAAAGAATGCAGAGTCGTAAGGAACAGGTAAGAGATCTCAGCCAAGAAATACAAACTACGAAAAAGAACTAAACAGTTCTAGAACCGGAAGCCACAATATCTGAAATAAAAAATGCACTGGATGGGCATTGCAGAATATTGAAGAAAGCAAGGGAAAAGTTCAATAAAGATAAAAAGAATTCAATCTGAAAAATAGAGGGGAAAAAAGTTTTTTTAAAGGCAATGAACAGGCTTGGCACTTGTGGCTCAAGCGGCTAAGGCGCCAGCCACATAACACCTGAGCTGGCGGGTTCAAATACAGCCTGGGCTCGCCAAACAACAATGACGGCTGCAACCAAAAAATAGCCAGGCATTGTGGTGGGTGCCTGTAATCCCAGCTACTTGGGAGGTGGAAGCAGGAGAATCGCCTGAGCCCAGGAGTTGGAGGTTGCTGTGAGCTATGATGCCATGGCACTCTACCCAGGGTGACAGCTTGAGGCTCTGTCTCAAAAAATAAATAAATAAATAAAAATAAATAAAAAATAAAGGCAATGAACAGATTTCCAGAGATCTCAGGAAAATATCAAGCAGTCTAAAATACATGTAAGTGAAATCCCAGGAGAAGGGGAGAGACATAATAAGGGTATGCAAATTTCAAGAAAATAATAGGAGAAAATTTTCCAAATTGGCTTCAAAAGACTTATAGCTCTAATAGGTGCAATGGCCCTCCTGCAAATCAGAATAAATAAAAGAAAAATTTTATCTGGGCACATTATAGTTAATATTCTGAAAACTATAGATATAAAGAGATAATCTTGAAAGCAACCAACTAAAAACCTCGTCTTAAGAGAGCTTTCTCATCCTTGGCACTGTTGCCATTTGGGGCTGAGCAGTTCTCTCAAGGAGGCTATTCTGTGCTTTGTAGGATATTTACCCACATTTCTGTCCTGGCCCTGGTAGGTTCTTCCAATTAAGAACCACTTCTTAAGACAGTTGATACATCTGTGGGTAAATTTTAAAAGACCATGTATTTTCTCTTAATTCATTTACAAGCTCCAGTTGTAACACTGAGGTTTATAATGTGTGTAGACACATAGGCCAACAGCAGAGTGACGGTTGAGTCCAAGAAGACGCGGTAAGTTATGCAGTGCTTGTTGTGATCCATGTGCAACATTAAAGTTACACAAAGCACATCTGAAACATGAGTAGTTTAATTACAGTGAAATTCTGAAAACATTTAATTAAGCAAAAAAAGAGGTGTGAAAAGGAGAAAACAGATATCTAAGAGATAAACCTAAATTGAATGATGATAATTGCATTAAATGAAAACACTACATGCTCTGTTTTTAACAGATTTTCAACAAGGCGAGAATATGTAATTTACCATTTGTATTCAGCATTTTACTAGAGATTAGTCAGTGCAGTATGGTTCTTAAGACGTATGAAGTTGGTTGGGCAGTGCCTGTGGCTCAGTGAGTAGGGTGCCGGCCCCATATACCAAGGGTGGTGGGTTCAAACCTGGCCCTGGCCAAACTGCAACACCCAAAAAAAAAAGTATAAAGTTAGAAAAGAAAAGTAAAAATGCCTCTCTTTGCATGATTGTTTATGTGAAATATGATTGTTTACATGAAAAATCATTAATAACATAAAAAGTAACCCATAAAACTAATAAGTAAACTTTGCAAGGTCACAAGGTAGAAGGACAGTATACAAAAAAATGAAGTGTAAGTTTTAAAAACTGTCCATTTATGAGAGCACCCAACATGAGATATATAAATATAAATCAACAAAAGATTTGTACAAATTCTATCGTGAAACTACAAAACATTGAGAGAAATTAAGGAAGATGCCCATGAACAGTGAGCTGTACTACGCTCGTGGCTTGGAAGACTCAATGCTGGTAAGATGCCAGTTCTCCCCAAGTTGATCTGTGGTTTTATTGTAATCCCAAACAATTTCTCAGTAGCCTTTCTCTTAAATCAGTGGTTCTCAACCTTTCTAATGCCGCAGCCCTTTAATACGGTTCCTGTGGGTCACGACCCACAGGTTGAGAACCACTGTCTTAAATAGAAATAGACTATTGACATTTAACGTCCACACTGGAGTGCAAAAGACCCGTAATACCCGAAACACTCATACCTGAATAAAGTTGGAGGACTTTCCGGGATGACTTCAGGGTTAACCGTGAACTTCCAGTAACCAGGACTGTGTGGCATGGGCATAATGATAGGCAGATAGCTCAGTATGAGAGAACAGTACAGAAATAGACTCATATTTAAATCATAAATTGATTTTTGCCAAAGATCCCAGAACAATTCAATAGGAAGAAATTATTAATGTTAAAACAACTAGTTTTTTATACTATAAAACATGACTGGAAAACCCTGCCTTCTACTGTGCTCTAAAAATAATTTGCTCCGTGTTATAGGCTTAGATGTGAGAGCTGAGCCTTAGAGAACATAATCAGAAATGGCATGTTTCCTCTTCCATGAAGGCATTGGTAAAACTGACAGAAATGATCACAACTTTTACAGAGCACTGGAAATGAACCAAAGACTCCCATAAACCACAAAGCATTTATTCAAGAAAACTGCCTGAATGTTGGTAAGAACAGCAAGTTTTAACCTGCCCTCTTCCTATTTTCCTGTTTCTGTTAACAACAACCCATAACCACAGTGGAAACCAGCAATGTGACAGCCCACAGAGTGGGCAGGGAGGGTTGGAATTCCCACAAAGTGTCATTCCAGAGAACTGGCACTGTGTGACCTGTCTGCTAGCTCCTTGAAAACCCATTTGCAAGGCTGTCTTTATTTGATCAGACTCAGACCATGCCCAGAACAGAGGCCTTTTCCTCAGGCGAGGTTATGAAAACATTTAGAGGACATTGTTTAACCCTGTGGCTGCCTAAGGTGGTGGATAACATTTGGGGCAGAGAACAGGCTAACCAAACAGCTTTAAAGGAAAAGTTGTGGAATTAGATGATCTCAGGGCCTGCAAAAGGCTCCAGAGTATTTTTGGGACTCTTAACAAAAGGCCATACACATGTGTAGGGCTATGCTTATTCTTGGGAAAGACCTGAGAAGGCCCCAAGTTCTTACTTCTGGCTGCCTTGAGGTTTTACGTAAGAAGTGAAGGCTGAGGCAGAGCTTTCAGCTGGGTGACTGAGTGTTGAAAGCCCACTACACAGCTCCTCTGTGAAGTCTGAGAGACTGGCTGTTTTCAACTGTTTGAGGTCTCCGTCCAGTCATTAGCTGGTCACTAAGCTAACAGGGTAGAGTCTTCAGTGACTGTACAAAGAATATGGACTTTATGTCACAGAAAAGTTGCTAAACACACAGCAGGAACAACAAATCCTGAAGAGGGGGTGGCATTTCCAGAGTTGCCACATTGCATTATTTCAAATGGCCAGTTTTCAACAAAAAAAATCATGAGGTGTGCAAAGAAGAAAGTACAGACTATACTCAAAAGGAAAAAGCAAGTAAAAGAAACTGTCCATAAGGAGCCTAATTACTGGACTTAACTAGATAAAGATTTAAAATATGTTCAAAGAATTAAAGTAAATCATGTCAAAGGAACTAAAAAGTATGAGAACAATGTCTCACCAAATAGTATCAAAAAAGAGATAGAAATTATAAAAAAAAGAACCAAATAGAAATTCAGGATTTAAAAGTATGACAACTGAAATGAAAAATCTACTAGGGAACAGCTGTGAATTTGGATAGGCAGAAGAATCAACAAACTTGGAATACAGGTCAATTGAAAATATCCAATAGAAGGAACAGAAAAAAAAGGAATGAAGAAAAACAAACCATGGTAAATGCTGGTGAGAGTGTGCGGAAACTAGACTCTCCATCACCTGGGTGGTAGAGTGGGGTATAAAAGGTGGAGAACATTGTGGCATTCGATCAAGATGTTAAGTACAGATGTAAGAATTTGACTCCGGGGTATATGCAAGAGAGCTGAAATTGAAAGCATATGTCTGTATACAAATTGTACGTAAGTACATAGCATTAGTCATAATAGCTCAAAGGAAAACAACTCAAATGTTCATTAGCTAATGAATGAATAAACAAAATTTGGTATATCCTTACAGTGGAAACATTATTCAGTCATAAAAAGGAATGGAGTACTGATCCATGCTACAACTTGGATGAACCTTGAAAACATTACCTAAGTGAAATAAACCAGAACAAAAGTCACAGAATGGTCCCAGTACTAGGTATGACAAGTGCCTTCATGAACTTGCCACTGTGGGCTTACACTGGCAGCCCTGTACAAACAACTCCGTATGGTTTCATAACCTTGGTATATTAATGTTTCATAGCTGTAGTTCCTGTTGACAGGTGGTGGTGTCTTGCTGAGTGGTGTTCAATAATTTTGCATGTTTTTGTGTGCTGTACATTGACAGCTCTGATGGCCATTCCAGAGAAAGTTCCAAAATTGCTCTGAAAGATGGACTAGGTGCTGGAGTTGTTGCATAGCTTCCCAAGGGGGCCTTCCTAGGGGAACCATAGTGATATTCAGCAATGAGGTAGGTGGCACTTTTCCTAGGACGAGTTTGTGAACTTAATTGTCATGCCTTGTCTGACTCTATATGAAATGTCTACAATAGGCAAATCCGAGGCAAAGTAAATAAAGTAAGTAAATAATGGTTACTAGGGGTTGAAGGAAGGGGACTTGGAGAGTACAGTGTTTCTTTCTGGAATGATGAAAATACTCTGAAATTTGGTTGTGGTGATAATCGTACAACCTTTTGGATATCAACAAATACTAGACTTTAATTTTTTTTTTAAACAAGGCTTTCCTGTACTAAATAGAGAGCAGCATTTTTATTAAGTGTTTTAGAGATCCTAAAAGTAATTATGAATATGTTAAATCAGTTGTTCAAGATCCCCATCTAATTAGAAATCAATTTTAATGGGCCACCCGTGCCATTTCTCTAATTATGATAATTAACTGGCATTACCAGTGAGCTGAAGTTACTAATTTTCCCCAAAACTACATGTCTTAAATATTTGAACTGTGATGGAGCAAGTTCAGGTCGGACACGCAGCGTTGTTAAATCTGCAGCGCGCGTTCTTGGTGGTGACGGCGGCGTGGCACCTGCACGGCCCTGCCGGCGCGCATGCGCGGGAGGAGTCTGCGGGCTCCGACGCTGAGACGCGCAGCTGCGTCCGGTGGCGGAGAAGCCGCCTTCGAGCCCAAGGCTGAAGCTGTTTATTAAAGACTTGACCCTAACATCTCATTATAACCATTCAAAAAGAAAACCCTGGGCCGGAGTTGAAGCACGTTTTCAGTTGGACGGAATCATTGGTCTCAGTCACGTAGGGAGCATTTACTTGGAACCGTGACTCCGCCTCCGTCTGGCACTTGTCACGCCTGTCGCCTTGCGGGAGCCGCGCCCACGCCCGGAGTGGCCCGGATGAGGCTGTCGCGGGAGACGGGAACGAGGTGGAGGACGCAGTCCCCGCGGAGCACGCCGCCGCCACCTGGTGGCCGCACGGCGCAGCGCAGGCACGTCCCCGACGCCGGAAGCTTTGTGACCGCGACAGGCCAGCAAGGGAGACAGGCTGGTCGTCGTCACAGCTCCCGCAGCCTCAGACTCTGGGCGGAATGACCCTCTTGCCTCAGCCTCCCAAGGGCTTAAACCCTGAGCCTACTTTAGATGACAATTATGGGAGCACAGCTTGTCTGTGTAAACGCTAGATAATAACTGGGAAAGCACGTTTAAAAAGTGTGCTAGAAACTGGAAAACTGTTGAAATTTATTTTAAATGACCTTATGTTAACCAAATGTATCGTTTATATGCTCAAAAAATAAACAGAAGAGGCCGGGCGTGGTGGCACATGCCTGTAGTCCCAGCACTTGGGAGGCGGAGGCAGGTGGTTGCCTGAGCTCACGGGTTCCAGACCAGCCTGAGACCCTGTCTCTAAGAAATATCTGGGCGTTGTGGTAGGCACCTACAGTCCCAGCTACTGGGGAAGCTGAGGCAAGAGGATAGCTTAAGCACAAGAGTGTGAGGTTGCTGTGAGCTATGACACTACAGCACTGTACCGAGGGCGAAAAAAAGACTGTCTCAAAAAAAAAAAAAAAAATCAACAGTAGGCTAGTATATAGTATAAATAAGTCTGAAGACAACTTTGGGTTGCTACTCTGACATGTTAGTCTAATTTTTCAAAGAGTTTTAATGTTCCTTTAAAATTTTTTAAGCATTATTAAACATATTTAAATCAAGGATATATTATTTGTACTGACTACTGAAACTGGTTGATCGGGTTTCACTGACTGACTTCTTTAGCACAGTACAAGGCCTTGTAGGGGATGAACCATTAAATCCAAAGTAGGACTGACTTCCTCATAGGAGGAAAGGGAGCGGGTGGGAGGCAGAAATGAATGTGGAAACTAGAAACATGTATATGAGAAGGAGCATTTTATTATATTGTTAAGGTCCTGAATGAAGCATGTTTTTAAATGTTTAAGAATGGGGGAAAGCAAAATTCTATTTTAAAATAAAACTTTTGAAATATTTAATGCAGAACAGGTAAAATTAATTCATGTTTGTGTAGGCATGCAATCCAAAACCTGGACTTGAGACAATGAGGAAGGCATGTCAGGTTTGACTCCAAACTCAGAAGAACTAGCACAGTTCTTCATTTTCAGATCTCTGCCAGCCCAACCCCACAGAAGAGTCCGCACTTACAAGGGGAAGAGGGGCTGAAGGTAAAGGTGAGGCTGAAGGGTCTTACGTAGAGGTAGAATTTTCTGAAAACTAACTGATTTTTTATTTAGAAGGCCACTTGCAAACTGCTTACATTCTTCCAGAGGAGCAATAATGATAAAGACATATCTTTAATTGGACTGGTGGCAGATGAGTCTAATGGAATTGTCAACATTAACATGCCTCAAAGGAATCTTCTTGAGAGTAAAGATTCCCCTTTCCCAAATTCCTAAAAGAGCTTGTAAAACTAGCCTCCAGTTCGATTTACGTGAGCTTAGAAATTGAGGTTAAGATGACACTGAAAGTATTAAACTTTGACAGTCAGAAATGAAATTGTGACATCGTCTTTCTCCATTCTCTTGGAAATCAATGGGATAAAAGAAGCTCTACATTTACATGGAGATAAAAAGATTTGTTGTAATAAAAGAAAAAAGCAAGAGTATAACAGCAACTACATAGTTCCAGAACAGGTCTCATGGTGAATGTGTGTGGATGATCGGTTACCAGCAGTCACCAGGGCCAGTTAATTTTAAATTCAGCAAAAAAAAGTGAGGGCTTGCAAAGCAGAAGACACGGTGATCTGCTTTACCAGGCACTGGCTACAGGTCCAGCTCCTCAGTGTTGGTGTGTCGGAACCGCGGGATGTGGCCGAGGAACTGGGAGTGTACATTCTGAAAAGTTTTTTGAAAAGTACGCATTTGTTCATCCAGTATTTACTGGATGCAAACTCTATGACAGGCACTGTTCCAAACACTAGGGATATGGTAGTGAACAAAACAGGCAAACATTCTTACAATAATGGAACTTATGTTAAGGAAGTAGTTAGGGGAAAATAAAAAATAGAAAAAAAAAAGCAAAATGAGTAGTGATAATTACAGAGAAAATAGAGTGCATGCCCAGTGTCTGGGAAGGCTTTGCCAGTTAAATACATGGTAACTGGTCCTTGGGTGTCACCTGGATATGTGACTACACTCCAAGAAGGGGGAGTGGCCAGTGCAAAGTCTCTTGAGGCAGAAACTCAACTGTGTGTTAAGGGAGCAGCAAGACACCTGTGAGAGAACAGGAGGGAGGGAGAAGAGTCACCGTGCAGGGGCGGGAGGGCAGAGAGGCACTGACAGTTCAGGGCCATTGAGACTCTTCTGAGGACTTTGGCTTTTACTCTAAGATAGCCACTGGAGTATCTTGAGTACAGGGACAATTAACAGGCCAGCTCTGGCTGCATGTTAGACAATGGTGTGGAATGCATCCTGGGCAGTTAGGAGGCTGCTGTGGTATGATCCAAGTAAAAATGGCTTCGTTGTGGATGAGACAGAGCAGGTGGGTAGAAGTGGCTGGATTGGAGACATTTTTGGAAGGTAGAGTCAACAGGATACACTGAGGGAAAGAGAGGAGACAAGGCCTAGAAAAATTGAGTTGTTGAGATGGGCAGGCTTTAGTTCAGTTTAGGACATAAATTCAAGCTGCCTCAGCAGGCCTTTTTCTCTTTTGGTTCCCTTCGTGAGACCAGTCTGGAGGTCAGGGGAAAGGTACGGCAGAGATGCACATTTGAGAACCTTCAGTTTCGTGGAAGCTACTGTAATTGTGAGTGGTATGAGCTTGGATGAGGTCCCCAAGGAAGTGAAGGCAAATAAAGAGACTGGGTCAGTACTGTGGGTCTCAAGATTTCTCTTTTGATTTTTTGTCTTGGCAGAAGAGTGAAGATGAGGGAAGGGTACATGGGTGCAGCAGAGGAGGGGGAAGGTTGGAGTAGTAAGAGCCCTAGGAGAGAGGGGTGGCACGCCAGGGCAGGGTTGGGGTGGGGTGCTGGCAGCCCCCCTGAAGCTGTGGTTATTCGGATAAGGACAGATAGAACTGGACTGCAGTTCCAAAGGACAGCATGGATCACTGGGTGGAAACTATTCACAGGGTGCTGTCAGCTCATCCTAAGGAAGACTTCGTTAACAAGTAATAATGCTAGTGTCTGTCTTGTGGATTTGATTTCACCTCAGTATTAAACATGCACAGCTTGAGTACTATAGTTTCCTTTTGTTTGGTCTTCATAGCATAAATGCGCATTGAAATGGTTTTCTCAGATTTTCTAACCATTCACTTTGCTCTGTCCCACCTACATGTTCCATGCAAAATTTGAAACCAAATTCTAAGTTACATATGATCCGTGTGTTTGCTTACTTGCATGTACCATGCACGGACCAGGCCAGAGCGTCCTGGTGAGACCTAGTGATGCCTGTCTCCTTTGCCCACTTTCTGTGGAGCTGCAGATTAATCGGTCTAGATTCCAGTGTCAGGTGTCATCCTACTTGAGTGATGACAGTGCATCCCAGCCCTGCATGAATGAGGCTGGCTTGCCTTTGCAGCCTCCTTTGCCATCTGCCAGCTGCCATAGCACTCATGGGCCCACTGTCCTGCCGCTGGCCTTTCTCCTGAAAGGGTCACTGTCTCCTCACATCCATATCAGACCTCCCCTCCAAGTCCTGATGCAGGTGCCATCTCACCCATGACACCAGCACCTATATCTTTCAAACCCCCTCCCCACTTTTCCTTCCTAGGAAAAGCTTTAGCCATTCGACAAAGCAAAGTTCTCCCTTCTACATCCTGGGGAACCCCAGCACCAGCCTCGCACCTGTGGCAGGCACAAAGTAAAGAGGGGGAGTATTTGCTTGCTTTGTACTCTTTCCCTCTTATGTGGCTTTTCTGCTGTTTCTTATTACAGCTATGAATTCATTTTCTATCCATAAGCAAACACTGAGCTTTGTTTCCAACATCTTAGTCTTCAGTCTCCATTCATCAGTAATTGTACTAAAAGTTAGCTACTATTGACAGTGCACATCAGAAGAATCATCTTTCTCCCCGCAGCATGTGGGCTGTGATGACCCAGCTTTGTCTCCTGCTGCCACTGGAGCCCCTGCACTGCTGGCCTCCCAAGTCTCCTCTGTCCCTGAGAGTACTGCAGCTCCACTGGGAAGTCCTTTGAGTGAAAAAATCTGGCAGATTTTCTACGTGGCTTCCAAGAATAGAGAAGGAATGGGGGGAGGGGGGTGTCCAGGCTACCGCTGTGCTTTGTGGGACATGAACAGCAGACCATGGCTCAGCAGGACCCTGGGAAGGGGAACGAGGAGAGGACGGGGCTCCGGGTGCCAGAGTGGGGTATTGGCTTCCCCCCCTTATCTTTGTAAAACTTCATTTGTGGGACAGGCTTATGGTGCATAGGAGGAAGAAAGCTTGTAAGAAAGAGCTTTCAGTGCCTGAAGTGAGGGCCTGACAGTCGGTCACTGGGGCCCAGGATGCAGGCAGGTCACCAGCAGAGCAGCCTCTTGTGGGGGGCAGCCCTTCTGTCCTGGCCACCCCCTCCCTCTGGGGCTGAACACTTAGCTCGAACAAGCACCAGCTCACCCCAGTCTCTTTTCATCTGTCTCCCCCCACTCACATTATTCCAGAACAAACCTCAGATGTATTTTACTACCAAGAAAAATTTTGAGACAGAAGTTTAAGTCCAATTCTCTGCCCATCAGTATTTCACTTTGTGAAAGCGTCCCTTAAGCCAGGCTGTGTGAAGAGGCTTGTGTGGTACTGTCCCAGCCTTAAACACTGCCAAGTGAAGCTCCGACAAATCGTCTGTCACCTTCTTCCTGACGTGGTGCCTGGGAATTATTTTAACTACACGCTTACCAGCGTCTCCTCTGTGGTTGACTTTAAAAATTGTGACCATTGTTAGTTCAAAATCAGTTGCAATTTGAATTGTGTGGGAAGGCACTTGTGCATTGCTGAAAGCTTTCCTTACCAGTCCTTCTAAGTTCGTGTATATTAAAGTGTAGGTTTCTGCTTCAGCACGCTGTCATGGCATTTGAAACCCAGAGGGGCCAAGAGTGTGTGGACTGTGCTACACTATCTGACGCTGTGTTGATGACTACGACCACCTGTGAGGAACACTGGCCCCCTTCCAGGCCAGAACCTGTGGACGGGCCTTGGAAGTCTGAGTTTAACAGATTCTGCTAATGGTTACTTTGTAGACAAGGTTTTGAGTCCCTTGTACGCCTTACAGGGGTGTCCAACCTTTTTTTTCCTTCACTGCACATTGAAAGATAAAGAGCTATCTTGGGCCACACATTAAATACACAAACACTAACTGCAGCTGATTAGCAAAAAAAAAAAATGTCCGTGCACACTTTTCATGATATCTGACACTACAGACGAGCAGGAAAAATACTCACAAAATCAGCCTGTGGCCTACAGGCCTCTGCTGGACACCCCTGTGACTGGTCTGATCTCATGTTGTTTTCCTTGACCTCGCTCGTCCATTTCATGCCACTCTTCTCTCCTGCCCCTTCTTTAGAAGGCAGACTTCAACAGGCAGCTGATTTCTCAGCTGCACATCCTCCAGAGGAACGTTGACAGGTGGCCTCAGTAGTCTGATTCAGTGGGGCTTAGCCAGGTGTGATTAGCCAAAGCAAACGTAATATTCTTATTTTTTTTCTTTCCCCAACATGCTGAGGTTGGAGTGAGGGGCCTCAGAGAATGGTTTCTGTTTTATGGAAGTTCGAAAGGTGATTTCGATATAGAAAATTAAAAATCTGATTTTTAAGTTTTGTGTTTTTCATAGCTTTTATATTTATCCTGCTATTCTATTTTTACACCAACTTGAAGTAGAATGGTTTTCTTACAAACATCTTTAATGAAGAAATAATTTTTTTTTTTTTTGAGACAGTATCTCACTCTCTCACCCCGGGTAGAGGAACTTTGGCATTATCACAGCTCACAGCAACCTCAAACTCCTGGGCTCAAATGATCCCCCTGCCTCAACCTACCCAAGAAGCTGGGACTACAGGCACCTGCCACAACGCCTGGCTAATTTTTCTATTTTCAGTACAGACGGGCTCATTTTTGCTCAGGCTCATCTTGAACTCCTGAGCACCAGGGATCCACCAGCCTTGGCCTCCCAGAGTACTGGGATTATAGATGTGGGCCACTGTGCCCAGCCGAAGAAACAATTTTTTAAAAATGTTTAAGTTAGGGTAAATCTACACCTAACACTTCCTGTGCACACTTGTAACTTTTACTTAAAATATATAAAAGCATGTCTTAAATTTTCACATGATTATGATTGTTACTAGAAAGTAATGTTTTCCTTTGAAGGTGACACATTTGCTTTTTCATAGTTGTTACGTCTTTATTCTCATTTCTCTGTGTCTGCTGAGAAAGTCACCTCTCCCAGTTTTACTGAGCAGGGTTCTTGGGGAGAGAATCACCTGTGAATGGATCTCGAGGCACCTTCTGCTGGTGCACGCTAGTCCCAGTGGACACACACGTCGTCTGCCTGGTTTCCTCAGCTGTGACCCACACTCGTGGCATTTGCAGGTTCCTTAGTGGCCTAGGCTGGGAGCCTGTGGAGATGGTCGTGTGGCTCCTCCATGGCAGGCTCGCCAGGCTCTCGTGTCAGGGCTGCAGCGTGCACAGGGCAGGTGTCAACTGGGGGCCTGTCTCTCTGCGGCTGGGGCCATGGGGCTGTCACTCAGACATGCAGTTGCTTGGCTGGCCTGGGCATCTATGCCTGAGGCTGTTTCAAGCCCCTGACGTGGGTGCAGGCTGCCCAGTTGGCCTGGGTGGGGGGTGTTTGCTGGGCAAGACATTGTTGGGTCCTTACTGGAGAAAGGCCATGGGGCAGGCCAGGGGTGTGTGTTGTGCAAGTGACATGCACACTCACTATTGGCAGCCTCAGGGACCTCTCTCTGGCCCCAGGGAGGCTGTGTTGCAGTTTGGCAAACCCTGCCGGGCAGCTTCACCCTACAGCGGGTGGGGGGGTTTGGTCAGCACTTCGGCCCAGCTGGCTTCCTTGCTGTACACATTGGAGTCTCAGCTGATCCTGGATCCAGGCGCCACACAGGTGGAGTTGTGGCATCAGCCACCTGCGTGGGTTTCACAGAAGGAAGACGGAGTGGGTCCTGAGGCTTAGGGCTTGTGACAGCTCTGGATCCTCCCATAGTAAGGACAGCAGGTGTTTATGGTGGTACTAGGGCTGCTGGGGTGCTTCTGCGCACCTTTTCCCAGAGTAAACCAAGTTTATTTTAGCTTTTAACACTGGTTATGATTGTACTTTTTTATAGGTGTCATCTTTAAGAAATGAAAAACGAGGATCATCGTATCTCATCTCTGCCCCGAAGGGTGGTTCAGTGGGATCTGTGGACCAGCATTCTCAGGGCACAGGAGCATATTATGTGGAAACCTACTTAAAAAAGAAGCGCGTATACTAATTTTGGCGCTCTCCTTATCACCTGCTAAGGTTCTCTGCAGTATCTCTGCTGCTCATCACTGCCTTAATGACATTCAGAGTAGCCATACCCTTTAAACACGGGTTTATAATTTCCCAGAGGAAACTGCTGTGCAGCAGGCAGGATTGCCAAATAAGAAATAGCAATACAGATATCAATCAGGACATTTCCCATCAGAATTACATGCATCTTCATCAGTGTGTTAATTCACAGTCCTTTGGAGAAATTAACAATGTTCCAGTATTTCTTGTTTTATTAATCTGACCAGGAATAATTTTGACACCATCATAAATAAAAGTGTGAAGCAATAAAAGGGAAACAGTCTTGTTTCCTGAGCCTTAGAATGCATTTCGCGTAAGCCAATGTGCATTTCATTTACTTTACCTAGGAGCAATCTCATTTACAGATTTTTAGGACTTTTCCTAGAACTAAAGGGTGCAAGTAGCATTTGAGATGAATGGTGATGCTGACAAGATGCTCCCTGCAGACAGTTATGACTCCCACGTGGGCCATGCAGTATCGGACACAATGACAGTGACCGCCAAAGTCTACGCTGCTGCAGACGCTTTACTTTTAAGACACCGTACACCACTTACACCCTTGTGAGAGACACATTGTGTTTTCAGAAAAGCAGCTCTGGCATCTTACACAGGGCTGGCAAACTGTGGTCTGGGGCTACAGCTGGTCCAACACCCATTTATGTGCTGCCTAGAAACTGAAAACATTTACATTTTTTAATTTTTTGGAGGAAAAATAATTTATGACATGAAATTTATATGAAATCCAGCTTCCAGTGTCCATACATCTTTACTGGGACAGGGTGAGGCTCATGCATTGGTGTGTTGCCAGTGGCACTCTTGTGCTATAGCAGCAGAACTGAACAGCTTTGAGAGACCCCATGGCCTGCAAAGCCTAAAATATTTACTATCTGGCCCTTTAGAGACAGAGAGTCTGCTGACTCCTGATCTAATAGCACTCATTCCCTATTGCTTCTATTTCACCGAAAAACAGACTTGGAATTGGCAGGAACATGGGTTGGGTGCTTCCTTTCATAGCAGACTAGTGATCTAATTATTAGAATAAGGCTTATTTTGATTATCAAATGTTCCATTTCCATAAAACAGTAAAGCAATCAATACCAGCCTTTCTGCAGGAGTCTTATAGGATAACAGAATTTGTAACAATTATGAGCTAATAAGCTATACCTCATTTTCTGCTTTGTCTCAAATTCTCTGGTGGTATGTTAGGCTGAAAAATATCAGCTATTTAACCCAATTTACTTCTAAAGGAATATCTGTCTATTGTGTAAGACTTTTGACATCATCATTTCTTAAAGACTTTGGTATTAATGCATGTGAAACCTTTTGCCATCTAGAAATTTATAAGTTTGTTCATTGTTATAAGACTATAATTGATATGGAATTTGGGGTCTCAATGATCATAGCCTTTTTGAAATCAGACCATTAAATAGTTTGTCATTTGGGGGACTTAGTTTTGACTATGATATGGAGATCCTGCTTTAGTTACAAAGCCTAGAATTGGTACATACGTTGTATGCTTTGTAATGAATTTTACTCAGTCTAATTTATTGCACATACTAGCTTCTGTTGGAAAAAACAAGGAAGTTTAAGATGACTTCTAAGAATTATACTACCTATGAATGGCTGATCAGAATTAGGCATCACTCACTACACTGCTGACCAGTGACTGCCAAAGTCTACACTAGAGAGCTCCTGCCCTTCCTCCTGCATCCTGTTGCACTTGGCCTAGGTGCTCAGCTGCACCTGCTACTGTGGACACAAGAGGGCGAGCAGACAGATTGCATGTGAGTGCTGCAGAGCAGAAGAGGAGGCATCTGGATCCCGCACATGTGGCTCTGCCGCCCACACTGGCCTGTGCCCCACTGTCACTGGACGTGACCAAAAAGTACAAGTCAAGTAGTGTCAGGAATAAAGGCCACTTCCAGTCCCCTCTCCCAAAAAATCTCTACTGTTATTTTTCTATGTAAGTGAACTGTTTGAAATGCTTTGAAAATGACATCTTAATATTAAAAGGCATATGCATGTGAAGTCTTTAGTATATTTATTTGTATAAAGAGTAAACAAAGTGCATATAGAGGGGCCACAGGTTTGACACTGAGATCTTGGTGATGTTGGGCTGTTGGATAAATTTAAATGGCAAGTTTATTGTTGCCCATGACTCAATCCTGAACTCTTTTTGGGCTCAACAGGTGAAAACTAATGATACTGAACAAATACTAGACAGCATGAACAAAAAGTTTTTTAGGCTCTTGGTCAGAAAGATGTTTATGGTTCACATTGAATCAGAGACTACATGTTTTGGATTACACAGCTACCCCCAAGCAAACTGAAAACTGTCTAGCAGACCTGAACTCCAAAGTGCCCTCAGCTGGGTCTTTTCTTTCAAGTCTTGTACTGTAGGGTGATGGTCAAAGCAGTGATGACTCATGTAGAGGGTGGTGCATATAGGGACAGCACAACATATGTGGCAGATATTCTGAGTGCAAAAAGCATTCAGAACCACTGCTTGAATAGCTCACCCCTGAGTGGCAGAGTTATGAAAGGATATACATGATTTTTCTTAAAAGCGTGTGTGATATCATCTGAGTTCTGAGAGGCAGCTCTGATGAGAGACGCGTGGCTTAGGATGGCGCTGGAGCTGGCGCTGGCTTAGTTCTAAAGAGCTAACATGCAGCGAAGAACCTGTCCCAAGGCTGCCCCCTGTGTGTGACCAGCTTTCTCATAAATGGGTACCAGTGGCCACCCAAGGGAACAGTAGCCAAGCCCCTGGAAAAACTACTCAAGATTGAAATCGTACTGTGACAGAAGTCATTTTGGAAAGAAACAACAGTATACTAGCTGGCATCTAACATTTTGAGAATGCATAGCCTATCACTATGTAGATATGGATATTTGAGGGCAGGTTTGAGAATCTGTTAAGTACATCATTCTTTACCTATGATTAATGTGCCAAGAAAACGTTTCAGGTCAATGGGCAAGTGGGAAAAGCTATCACTGTGAGACATCGGGAGTCTTCCTGTCTCAGTAAACCCCACCTGGTGTGCAGCTGTGGTGGTGAAGAGCAGATGAAACGGCACGATCTTTCCAAAAGAAGGAGGGATTGAGTGCATTCCGATGTTGGGTCATCGCTGTCACTGTGTTACTGATGCAAACTTACAGAGGAAGTCTTCACACACACTCAGAGCCACGACGTGCTGTACACACACACATTCAATGTTTGACGGAATTTTTGACAGAATATAAACTTTGTTCATTAAAAAAGTTTTTTTTAAATGGCTTGGGCATTTGCTGGGGGAGGAGGACTTGATAAACTGTGGAGCTTAAATGTTATTCATGCTTCTTATTTTAAAAGTGCTTCAAATCCTTCAATAAGGTTCTGAAAGGTTGTCCGATTGGATGGTAGGAATTCCCAGCATTTTCTCATAAGCTGATAAACCTATCAAAAGAAAAAAAAGACAATAACAATGGTAAGAAAAAAAAAAAGGTTAGATTTGGAGAACCATTTCTTAAAATATAGAAACATCAATAGTAAAAAAATAATTTTGGAAATGTAAACAACTCTTTAATAAGATTAGAGAACAAGAATATTTGAATAATTTAACACAGAAGATAGGATACAACTATAATTCATAATAGTATTTTAACATTTGAGAAGCTCATGGGTTGAATGACATTCAAGAAAATCTAAGTCCTATCATGAAGCAATTATAGGAGGGTGAGGCTGAATCTCAGTTTGGACTTGAATTTCCACTGGTTGTTCACGCCTTTACCCACACCACTCAGTGTGTGCTGAGTACACTAAGGAGTTTAGTCTTACAGGCTCAGTTCGCGTTAGAGTACAGAAAACTGAGTAAGTACTACAAATGCTATTGATAGGTGGGTAAACTCACACACAAGTGCAGCTGTGTGCAGTGTCACGACAAGGCTGCATCACAGCAGGCTCCTGTGGGGCAGGCGAATGGACAGACTTGGAGGGAACCCTTGCTTTGAATATCACTGGTAGCCCTCCTCTACCCCAGTATGTGATGATTTCTCAGATACCTGACATTCAGCTTCAAAAACTATTTACTGCAAAGGGAATTCCTACTTCATTTCGCTAGTCTTCCCCTCCCATTACTGCATAACTCAAGCTGTAAGAACATTATAAAAATTGAGTCTTATTACTGTGCAGTGGCCAATAAGTACCTCATCTGGACAGTTGGGTGGACATGGCAAGCGCTTTCCTTCTTTCAATGTATTCACAAGTCTTGTGACTGTCATCTGGCCATGAGTGGGGCCTATCATTTTCAGGAACAACTGTGTAAAATAAAACCAAACAAAATATTTTACTGTGTACGTATTTATACAAAAACCAAATAGAATTGACTGGAAATTAAAGCAACAATAAAGAGGCTTTTCTCCTTAGCAAACTTAAATGAAAATTCAAAATCCTTATTAGCTCCATCTGTTTGTAATCAAGGTCTCAAACTCCAGCAACCAGTCCCTCTGCTGATCAGGGGTCTGTCCCAGAGACGACAACCTCAGGTTGGGAGAGTGAGGCACAAATGCTGGGAATTCCTATCATCCAATTGGACCACCTCAGGTTGGGAGCCCTCCAGGTGCACCCCCTGGACACCATCTCTTGTCACCCAGACATGCTCCTCAAGGCCGGGGTCAGCCAGGGAGCTCTGGGCTTCCCTGAGACCAAGCCTTGAGGCACCCCCAGATTGCTATGGAATGACAAGCATGTTAAATGGAGAAGAGGTGCTTTCCATTACAATACATTGGCTGGACCCCATTTAAAGACCAAATGTGCAGAGCTGGGGGATGGACATAGTTTAGTTGGGTGCTAGAGTCAAACAAAGAGATGAGAGAGACTCACGGCCATGGGACTGGAGTCTGAGTCACAGTAAGTAAGCAGCTCATGCAGGGTGACCCCAAAGGACCAGACATCAGAGGCGATGTAGAATTTGCACTGAATTAAGCATTCTGGAGCATACCTGAGAGAAAGCAGAACATAAAACTTTACTTCCTGGGAAGGATATTCCAGCAAACCAGAATAACTCTGAAAATTGCCCCTTTGGTTTTTTATAGAATTTAACACTTAAAACATCTAAATGTGTATTATGCTGGTCACATGCACGCTGTGTGTGATGCACACATGACACATGGGAGGGCACCTTTTACAGGCTCTCAGTAGCACTTATTAGCCCCCAAAAAACTTGACCAGGGCCTGCTCTTCATTTCTCCGGGTACATGCCCTTGGTGGAGAGGACAGAGCCACTCAGAGACACAGCACCAGGCCTCATTGGCTGCAGGCTCATTCTCTCCCAGCAGTGCCTGTTGTGGTGAAAGATACCCAATTCCCCGAGCCAGAAATCAAGGCGTTCCATACCCACCTCCCTGAACCCCCCCCTCCCCAGACCTACTCTCATGTCCTAAACCCACTGTCACTGCCCATGGAGGGTGCAGTCCCCACTGTCACCGACACCGCCCCATTACTGACTCCACCCCCACCATCACCGACTCCGCCCCACTGACTCGGCCAGGGTTTTGGAAACAGCCCATCAGACTCTGGGTACCATCTTACTCCCCTCATTCTGTGGTCTTTCTAAAAAATCTATTCTTAAACCTTCCAGGAGCGTCCTATTGCTCTTGGGATAGTCCCAGCTGTAACTGAGCCTCCCACTCCCTCTGAGCTTATTCAGTTCCTGAGAGGCCCTTGCTCTCATCTCACTTTTGTGAGTCATGTGCGCCTCCTCTCCCCACCTCTATAAGTCCCACGAATCTTTTAGGTTTCATCTGAACACTCAGAACTTCAAAAACACCAGGCCTCAACCCTCCAATGCTTGTCCTTCCATGAAATTGGCGGTTCCACCCACAAGACTGTCTGCTCAGCCCACCCGGTCACCCCTTGCCCACCGCCTGGCACAGAGCAGGGCCTTGATAGGTATTTTTCAAATGAACAAAGAAAGGTTTGGGCTCCCGATGGGTCCCTGCGCTGCAGCCTGTCAGTGCATGGCCTTCCCACCAGGAGACTCTGGTGAATCTGCTCTATCCATCAGATCTGTTCAATGCCCATTGTCTCCTTGCCACTCCCTCTACCTGCCCTCCAGTCCCCCCCCACCCCCACTGGGTGTGTTCAGGAGAGGAGCCAGGCTGACTCCTGCTCACAGTTTGAAGAACCTGTCACAGGAATCCCTGCCTGGGAAACGGGAGTGCTGAGCTCATACTGAGATTTCTCCCATTTCTTTGAAGATGGTGCCACAGAAAGCTCAGGCATCTACGTGGGCAGCTTTCAGAGAAACAGCCTTAACAGTTGTTTCTTGAAAGGAAACATCAATCAATTGCAAAATGTTCTAAATCCTCTCTTAAACTTGACTCAGGCCAGAGGAATGACAGACATTAATGTTGCCCAAAGAGCCTATCAAAACTATATCTGCCTGAGCCTAGGCTGTATCAAAAACAAAACAGAACCATAAGCCCTGGGAGGCCCTGGTGAGACTTAGCCGCCTGAGAAGGAGGGCCTGCTGAGATCTAGCTGCCCGACCAGGAGGCCCAGGTAACATCTAGCTGCCCGACCAGGAGGCCCTGGTGAGACCTAGCCACCCAACCAGGAGGCCCAGGTAACATCTAGCTGCCCGACCAGGAGGCCCTGGTGAGACCTAGCCACCCAACCAGGAGGTCCAGGTACCATCTAGCTGCTTGACCAGGAGACCCTGGTAAGACTTAGCTGCCCAACCAGGAGGCCCTGGTGAAACGTATCTGCTCGACAAGGAGGCCCTGGTGAGATCCAGCCGCCCGACCAGGAGGCCCAGGTAACATCTAGCTGCCCGACCAGGAGGCCCTGGTGCGACCTAGCTGCCAGACCAGGAGGCCCAGGTAACATCTAGCTGCTTGACCAGGAGGCCCTGATGAGACGTAGCTGCCTGACCAGGAGGCCCTGGTGAGATCTAGCTGCCCGACCAGGAGGCCCTGGTGAGATCTAGCCGCCCGACCAGGAAGCCCTTGTAAGATCTAGCTGCTCGACCAGGAGGCCCTGGTAAGACGTAGCTGTCCGACCAGGAGGCCCTAGTGAGATGTAGCCACCAATACAGTTACCAGAACACGGGGCTGTCCCGGTCGTCCTTAACAGTGTAATACTCCTTATCAGTCTCAATTGCTTTGGTCAAACCAAAGTCTCCAATTTTCACTTGGTGTTCACTCTCAACAAGGACATTTCTTGCTGCTAAGTCCCGGTGAACGTACTGCCGAGACCCCAAGTAGTCCATGCCCTGAGGGAGAGAAGCACAGGTCAGCCTCGGTGCAAAAGTCACTTCAAATTACTTTGTGCATCTATCACTCTGCAGTAAAGAATAGAAATGTCATTTCATTCACATATCACGACAATTTTGGGTGATTGATTTTCATGCAATAAGTCCAAATTGATTCAAAGAAACACACATCAAAGGAGCCTCACTTAACAAGCCCACTGACTTTCTCAGCAGAGACTAATTTTCCAACCAAACTACGCAGAATAAGATAAACTCGGCACAATCACCATGAACTCTCCTCCTGGAGTCTAATCACAAGTCAGTTACCAGGGCATGTGCCTGACGTCTCACTCCTTAATAAGCTTTTTATTTTTACCTTACAAATCTGAACAGCATATTTCAGCTGTTGTCTGAGGCTTATTTTGCTCTTATTCTTTGGAAGATACTCCTTTAGACTTCCCGAAGGCAGAAATTCCATGATGAGCTTGATACCATTTCCTCCTGCTTAGAAAAAACACCCGTCAGTGTGAAGCTGCCAACCACTGGACATGGGGGACAGAAAAGGGCTCAGGACCCAAGACAGGCCCCAGTAGTCCCTGCCTCACCCCTTCATCACAGGCAAGGGACTTAACTTCATAAGCACCAGGGCTCAGCAGTGGACAGGGACAGGAGAGCTTGGGTACCTGTTACGAGCACTCACTGAGATACGCAGTTGGGTGCCCTCTAAACCACCAAGAACATGGTAATATTTCAAGATTATGAGCCATATCATTTCACTAACAAGTTTAAAGTATAGTACATGAGTGGTAAGGGGACTTGCAAATAAGATACAAACATTAGTAAATGTCACCTGGCACTCAGACTTAGACAACTGGATAAAGCAATGCCCTGGCTAGTACTGGGTCAGAAGAATAGGCAACAAGGGCGAGGGGTGGGCATCAGTTTCCTAAGGCCTGAGTGTGGGTCTCTGTATGGCGAGACAATGCCGGGACACTCTCCCTAGGAGCCCTGCAGGTGCCAAGGGATGGGACTGTGCACATGACTGCGAAGCCGAGAGTCGTGGGGCCACCAGCTAGCCTGCTCAGGTGGCCCAGCGGAGGCTGGGGGCCGCCTGCTCTGTGCTGGTCCCAAGCAGCCACCAGGCCCTCCCGGCAGAGCCTGGGCCACACAGCGCACCGTCCTCCGTGCAGATGCCTTTGTACTTGACGATGTTCTCGTGGTAGAGGCTTCTCAGGATCTCGATCTCCTTCTTCAGGTCAGCTATGTGGTTGCCTCCACTCTCTGGCTTCAGAGATTTGACAGCCACCTGCTCCCCAGTGCTGTCACCCTCGGGGTCGTATCTGCAGAGCTCAACCTTCCCGAAGTGGCCCTGGAGAAAGTCACAGTCAGCAGAGAGGCCCCACCAAGGCTGCCAGAGGCAACTTCCAGGAAGTCTTGCCCCTCTCAACTGTCCCCACAAAGCCAGGCACTGGCAGCACAGTCTGGCCTTGAGAGCAGGAGGCTGTCACCTGGGCTCTACCCACTGCCGTAGCCCCTACTCTTGCCTCACAGCCGTCCCTTCTCTTCCAGCAGGTGACTGGCACACTAGCCCACCCATGCCAGTACCCATGAACTATGAGCCGCAGGACATGACAGCTCGTTCTGGGTCCGCAGGACATGACAGTGACACATTCTCTGACCACTCTGGCCCTGCCACAGGACAGACCCCACAGGCAGCTGTAGGAAGGTCCTGCAGGAGGTGTCTGCAGAAGATGTGGTATCGCATCTAGCCAGGCCACGCATGGGTGATGCTGGCCAGCCAAGCCTCCAAATCTTCTGAACTTAAACACAGTAACAAAGAAACACCCAGGGAACCCACCAGGAACTAGAGATACTGCCTTCATGCTGACACAACTCAGAGCCGGCAAGCAGCAGACACTTGAGATGTGACACAGTCTGTTTAAATGCACTAAAGAGAGTTTGTATAATAGGCTCGAGCCACATTAACTGCCTGGAAACTCCCACTCAGGGACCAGGGTAAAGCAAACACTCTGTGCAGTCTAAGAGCCTTGCAGGGTACATGTGCCCAGAAAAGTAAGAGACAGGGTGTTTTTCACCATAACTACCACTTTCAGATCCACTCCATATCCCTCTTCCCCGTGAGAAAAATCAAATCTCTCCAGGGAATGGGCAGTGTCCTGAATGCACACATAATCACTTATGCAGGCAAAGGGATGCTCTCTGCCCCTGCATGCGTATTGCTGGAAAAAGGCACAATCCGTGTGATACAAGTGGTAAGGTGCTTTCTCTCATACACTGTGATGCACAATGCGGGAGGGTGGGGACAGCTGCCAAGCTGCCACGGGGGCACAAAGAGCTCTGGGTGCGTGGGGGGACAGCTGGGCAAGTGGGGACGGCTGCACTAGCGGGGATGGCTGGGTGATTAGGGATTACTGTGTTAGTGAGGACAGCTGGGCAAGTGGGCCAGCTGGGTGAGTGGGGACGACTGTGCTCGTGGGGATGGCTGCACTAGTGGAGACAACTAGCAGGGGGGATGGCTACACTAGTGTGGATGGCTGGGTGAGGGGGGACGGCTGTGCTAGCGGCAACGGATGGGTGAGTAGAGATGGCTGTATGAGTGGGGACGGCTAGGTGAGGGGGACAGCTGGACGAGTGGGGATGGCTGGGTGAGGAGGGACGGCTGGGCGATGGAACGCCTGAGCAGGTATGGACAGTTGCCGAGCAGAGAGGCACAACAGGGGCACAAGGGGCACCAGGGACAACTTGCCTCTCCCAAGTCACGGATCCTCTTTAGGAAGCGCTTTTCAAAGTGCGTGGGGTCCACTTCAGTTGCTGGCGTTTTTTCTGAGACGATGTCTGGATCTAACAGAACAGGGAGGCAATAGATGAGGAAGTGAAGGACCAAACGGTGGCAGGGAAGACCCCCCACACCGGCCCATGCGGCCCCAGCAGAGCATCCCCAGCGCTCACTCTGCTCCTCCAGCCTGTTGATGTCCCTCATGATGGCTCGGAAGAAGGGCCTCTGGTTGGGGTCATAGTTCATGCAGCGGGTCATGAGGTCAGCCAGCTCCTTACATGAGGGTGTCACTGGCCGGCACCGGCTTTCATAGAACCTCTCTTTCTGGAAGGAGAAGGGCCACGTGGTAGAGATCAGGGGAGCCACAAACCCCATCCAGCAGGAGGAGCCCACCCTCCGGACTCCAAGGTCTCCACTCAAAGGCAGCTCCTCAGCACCCTGATCCAGGGTGAGGACCGTCTCAGGCCCGACTCTGAAACAGCCTAGAGTTGGGGCAGATGAACGGCACACCCCAGGTCCTCTGGACACAACTTAGCAACATGTATGAACCTCTCCAGTTTCTTCAAACCCTCTGATTCATCAATTCCAATTACTGAATAATTCAGAAATAAATCAGAAATGAAAAAGACACAAGTACGAAAGTTTTCCCTGTAAAAATTTGAAACAACTTTAGTATCAAATATGAAAGTCAAGTTTGGCCTGCCTGCTGCACAGCCCCTCAGAGCAGCACGCCCAGGCATCATCTGGGCAGCCCCAGGTCCTTGAGAAAGGCAAGGCCTGTTTCTACCCTGCACGCACCCAGCTGTCACCCAGGACCTGCCTGGACACAGCAGGGACACAGAGACACTGTGAGGACTCTGCTGAGTGACAGATGCTGGAGACTCAGACACAGAATAAAGACTATGGTGATGTGCACTGAGCACATGCTGTCTGCCCATCACCCTGTGTGCATTTGGACTTCACAACCCCAGAAAGCAGTTTGTATCCCAGAGTGGAGCTGAGGCTTGGGGGAGGTAAGGTGCACTTGTGAGGGCACAAAGCCGCTGACCCTGGAAGAGACACAAACTTGTGCCCACCTTTCCCCAACACGGAGGCTTCCTGCCAGCCCCTGGGAAGTCCCTGGGCATCCGAGTACCCCTTCCACGGCCCCTCACCTCGATCAGCGTCTTGTCTTTCAGGGGGATCTCGCCATTGTAGCAGATCTCCCAGAGTGTGGTGCCAAAGCTCCACTTGTCAGCGGCCACACTCAGGTTCTTGGGGTCTTCGACACACTCAGGAGCAATCCAGGGGATGCGTTCTATGCACTCTGGGGGGACAACAGACTGTCAGGCCAGCTTCCGGGGCCTCCTGGGGAGCAAACGACTGTCACTGGGGCAGGAACTGTGAGCTGGCGAAACCAGCTCAGCTAAAGCATAGAATGTCGTCCCCATCAGGCAGTCTCTGGTCATCAGCCTGGTCAAGTGGGTCCCTTTGTCACAAACTCCCCAGAGGGCCATGTGCAACCTCTGAAACCCTGATCTCAGCACAGCACCTAGGCTGGGCCAGCACCCCAGGCAGGAGGGAACACAGGGGTCACTTGAACAAAGGATGCTGGTTCCTGAGCAGGCCTTCAAGGTCAACCCCGACCTTGCCAGTCTCCTCACATTCTTTCTGGGGAAAGCGCATGCAGGTGGTGCTTTTCCCAGAGACGAGGCTGAGTCACTTTCCACTGCCCCACCTCACTGCCCTGTGAGGCCCAGATGAATCCCACGGTTTCCTGCATCACCTTCCACCCAGCCAGATGATGTCCCTCTGCTCTGAATCCCCACTGGCACCTCTCTCTGCTTGTCTTAGAGCCACTTGGTCCTGGTGAGGACAGAGCCCCTGTCTGCTGGGTGACAGGAGTATGACAGATGGCAGATAGATCTGGGAAGCTTCCCACCCCGTCAAGGGCCTGCACCACGGGGCCTCATGTGTAAGGCCTGAATTTCCTCCAGATGCCCTCCAGACTCCATCTGTTGACTATGTTGATCAAAATTCAACAAGCTGGGAGGGCAGGAACTCAACGCTAAAGATGGTACCGTCAGGCCCAGGTACACTGGTGGCCTGTGGGGCTGAGAGGCTACACAGGCCTCAGCATCCCAGCTCTCAGGTCTGCCCTCTCCTTTGAAGCCTAAAACTCTCCATCACCTGATTCATAAAGGCCACAAGAGATGCAGCAGGGGCTCTGCCGAGGGGAGAGGCACAATCAGCCTGCTCCCTACCATGACAGTCTCTTGAGGAATGCAGGGGGCACCAAGAAGGCCCAGCTGCTCCAACACCCTCCATTCTGCTTCCCCCAACCCCCCGTCCACAGCTTCTTTACTGCAGGGACCAGACAGGCCCTGTTTGGCTATTCTTGCTTCTGGGGACAGTGACACCCTCCCTAGCCACATCCCTCCTGGCACAAGGCAAAAGCCCCAAGCTCTGGCCTGTTAGCTGCAGGCTCTAAGGAACCCCCCTACTCCTCAGTCCGGTGTATTCTCCCTGGGTCTGAGCCCAGCCGGTGGCCCTGAGGAGTGGCAGGGACGCACCTTGCCTGGTCAGCACAGTGATCGGGATGCCTGGGTCGCTGAGCTTGATGAAGGGGCCGTACTCGCTGTCAACACCCTCACGGGCCAGGAGGAGGTTCTTGGTGCACACATTCCCATGGACCAGGTCTTTGTCCTCCTGCAAGGCATACAGGAGAGGTCAATGGGTCTGCCCTCTACCCTCGTCCCACACTTTGTGTCCAGCCTAATCCCTCCCTCCACCCGCTGCAGCCACCAGGCAGAGTGGCCCCTACCTCTGTGCAGGTTGGCATGTTGCACACAGTCTCTGAGCTCCAGTACAGAGTCAGCAAGACAGGGACAGTAGTGAATGCATCTCTGGGGCTTCATGGGGACTGAGTGGTTAGACCTGTGGCCTACGTGGACAGTTGTCCATGGCAAACACATGGCACGTGGCCACCACTGTGGCCACAGAAGTCTTGCTAGCTCATTCAGGGCGGGGGGCTATTTTCACACTTCCCACATGTACAGGTAAGATGCTAGCCCTGTGGGTGCTAATATTCCCCCCGTCAAACAGGATTCACATATGAACTCACAGATGGGCCCCCAATGGCCGGATGCACTCAGCATCAGGTCCCCCATGCTCAGTCGCTGAGCCCTGGCCCACAGAAGCCACAGACAGCCCTCACCCTGTTGGTTAGCTTCCCTTCCTGCCACCTCGCTAGGCTCCCACAGATAGCAAGACACTTTTACCAGGTAGCTCAGGGCACTGGCCAGCTGCTTGGCGACTTTGAATTTCCACGGTGTGGTGAGGACATCACTCTTCCGATGCATGAAGAGGTCTAAGGGCCCCCCTTCCACAAACTCTTCCACCATGATGTCTATAGGCACAGAAGTGAACAGTCTAGAGCCTGCTGTCTGCCTGGGGCAGCACCATCCCTTACACAAGCACACTTCCAAGTCCACATGCCTGGAAGGTCCAGGGAGCAGAGAGCTCCAAAGCTGGGCAGGCCGGGCAGCCCCAAGCTCGTCTGCTTCCAACCTGGGTGGCAGTGAGCAAATGATGCCTGTCTGAGTCCCAGTTCCCTCATCTGGAAATAAGACAGCAGCATCTGCCCACCCAGGGGTCAGGGAGGGCTCACCGCTGCCACACTCACACCGCAAAGCCTCCCATGCGCTGGACCCACACGTGAGCACATGGAACAGCCCACCTCACACACGCCTTCAAAATTTATGTCAGGAATTGAGAGGGTAGGCCCACCATCTCAGTTGGCTACAGCTACAGCCAAGTGACAAGTGGGGGCAGCAGTGGCACAGAGACCCCCTGGGTGGAGACTGCAGGCCTGTAGGGCCCTAGTCCAGCACACTCCATGCTCACCTGCCACCGGCTGCCACCCAGGTTTCTCCCCTCACCCTCCCCTTGGCCTCACAGGTCCTCACAGAATGGGGCCAGAGTTGGCAAGAGGAAGAGGTTAAGTCAGTGAGTAAAAACAAATGGCTTTTGTCCTGCTCAGCATCTCAATTTCCTCAGTTGCAAAAAGAAAAGAAGCCCCAGCATGCAGGTGGCAGGAGCCCTGCCACCATCACAGCAGCCACACTCCCTCTGGGCCACCACCCTTCCAAGAGGACACACTCACTCTCCACGTCCCGGACACAGACGCCGTAGAGGTACACGATGTGCTTGTGGGAGACCTGTCTCATCATGCTGGCCGCCTCAAAGAAGGCCTGGGGGACAACAGCAGAATACCGGGTCAGCCAGGGGGTCTGGGGAGCTCAGCACTGTCACCAGCCTGGCCCCAAACATCATTCTCTCAGGAGCAGCTGTCCAGACACATTGCCAAGCCTTCACCTCTGGACCAAACCAGCCAGGATGTAGATACTCAAGAAAACCCAATGGGACACAGAGCAGGGCTAGTGGGTAAGCTGGCTGATAACTTCCCACTGGACCCCTACATCAGCTCCTTCTCCCTTCAAGCTCCGGGAAATAACAATGCCTAGCACCTCCTGGAAAGGGGGAGCCAAGGCAGAGCCCTCGGCTCAGACATGGCTTGATAGCCCTCAGCAGTGTGTGGGGTCTGGGCCATGCCACTTTACTCTGCTGGGCTTCAACCTTCCAGACTGCACAGCAAGAGCTGAGACTGGGTCAGAGCATTGGGGCCACTGGCCAGAGTCCTGGGCCTGTGGCCCCCACAGGTGTCAGGACACGGGAGCAGGAATGGGAGGGAGGGGACAAGACAAAGGTGACAGCTGCTCAGCCTGTCTCAACTACATTCTCCCTCCCACATCTACATGCAGGGTCTAAGAGTGTATGTGAAGACAGGAATTCCACCGAAGGGCACATGTGAAAACTACCAGGACAAAATACAGCCAAAGGTTCTCCTCAACCGGCTGTACTCCACAGGCTCCAGAAACGGGCACAGGAAGGGAGAGGCTGCGAAAAAGACACTTGCCAAAGAAATGTCCCTGTGGCTGGGGTCCAGGACTTTGAGGATCACTTTTATTCTCTTCTCTTCAGAAGTCCCTTCATCATCTTTGTAGTCCATTAAGGTCCCAGAGTAAATGTGTGTCCTTGTGCCTCTCCCGAGGTGCTCACCCTGCGGGAGGAAGCAGAGGGTGGGTGATCCTGCGGCCATGGTGCTGGCAGGAGTCTGGGATGGAGTCTGCAGTAGGCACAGGACAAGGTGAGGGCTAAAGAGCCCCACAGCCCATTGAAGCCACGACTGCCATGATGTGACCCATCAAGGTCATGGAACCTATGCTCCCAGGATACCCCATAAAACAATGTGCTCTTAGGCACTGCCCTTCCCTAGAGGGTTACTTATTCCACTGGCCAGGTTACAGAACTACAGGGTCAGGATCCCACAGCCATCTGCGAAGGCCTGTGGCCCCTCCAGTCCCCTGCTGCCCAGGAGCAGCCCTGTCCTCCCAGGACCAGGTCCACATACTGTAGCTCTTCCCCACATGTGGTTTGTCTCTAGAAGATGTAACTGCCTCCTTAGGAGGGACGACAGTGCCTCTGCCACTGAACCCACAAGGCAGCAATCACACCTGGCACAGTAAACTCTCCCTGCTGCTGGTGGCAGGGTGTGTGTAGCTTGGAGGCCAAGAGAGGAGGCCCCAAGCACCAAGCCAGGTTCTCAACAGAAGGGAGGCTGCAGTCCTATGATGCTGGTGACATTTGGGTCAGGACACAGAGGGACACAGGGGGCCTCTGGTGCAGAAACTTGTCACTGTGGGAAACAGGCAGCTGTTGCCATGGACTGCCACCCTCAAGCCCACCCAATAATGCCAAAGGCCAACAACCAGTGCAGGCCTGAAACCCACCCACTGTGTCACTACAGTGGCCTGTGAGTGCCCTCCAGCCTCGGGGGCATAACTTCTCCCAGGTAGGGAATGGCCTGTATAGACCCCCTTGATAGGGCACAGGGCAGACATGGAATCTGCTCTGAGCCTCTCCCTGACCTGGCCCCAGGGCAGACACGAGGGACTCTGGGGCTGGGAAGTGATTAGAGCCTCCATGGGGCATCTGCTTCTCCAGGGGGCCTCTCCTCCGCCTGCCCCCCATGCTGGTCTGTGCTTCCTGAGCTCTGCTCCTTCTGGAAGTGTCATCAGAAAGAGCAGGACTCAACTCTGGATGAGATCATCACATAGCACAAGCAGGCACCGAGGACATCAGCCAAGCCTGTAGGAACCTGCCGCCTTGCAACAGCCCTCGTGGCAGACCAGAGCCCCACAGGGACAGCTGATTTGCTTCATATAGAAACCACTTCTGAGGAGGGCAGTGGCTGGGTAGACACAGGCCCTGCCAAAGTGAAGTCACCTGCTCTTCTTCCCCAGGGTTTCCCAATGTGGACCCCCCATCCGCGTCCCCAGGCTGACCCACAGTGGGGGGAGACCCTTGCTACCCTGAGACCGCCAGCAGGGACTCACTTGTATAATATCTTTCTTGAGGATCCGGTCAAAACTCAGCTGGCTCATGGGGTAGACAGGCTGCCACTCCTGGGCCTTCTTCGTGGCCACCAGCAGGTTGGAGATTTCTGTGGGGAGGGTGGGCAGGTGAGCACAGCAGCAGAATCCAGGGTCCCCGCCAGAATTTGCTGAGCCAATATTTGTAGTTTCAGTCCTCTGACAAACACTTCCTAAGAAGTGTGGATCCCGCCTCCAGGAAGGCACAGGCTGGTGACAGACCCCAAACTAGCAAGTCATCAGCCAAGCGAATGGCCAGCTTTGTGCCTCTAAGGAGAGGTCCAGTGTTCAAGGGCAGCATGATGGGAGTGACCTGGTCAGAGAGGGTAGGGGACAGTCCCTTAGGAAGCAGAGACCTTAAAATCTAAGAATGGAAATGCGGGAGGTCAGAGGCTGCATCCACCACACTTTCTGCTCTACTGCCATAGTCTGGTACATCGCAGGCACGAGTGAGGTCTGTTTAACGTACGAGTGACTCACCTACAAGATGGGGGGGCAGCAGCACTGAGGCCGGGGCATGACAGAAGTCATGGGGGTGGGAGGTAGACATACACAGGTTCTGAGCCAGAGGTGCAGGACAGGTGACCCAGAAGAGGCCGCAGGTTAGGGGCCAAATGGAGTGCCCGACCCCGAGGAGGAGCCCACAAGTGGTCACTGGATGCCAAGCTGCGTGGGCCATCCCCTGGTCCTACGGGCTCAAACAACAAACCCAAGGCATCACAGAAGTGTCAGGATAGGGCTGGCGGAGGGGCCACCTGGGAACTCACGGTCCGCAGAGATCACCTCTCCTACCACAGAGCCGCTGCAAGTTACTATGGGAAAAGAGGATCTCCCAGGCTCGGGCAGCCACGAAAGCATTCTGAGACTTCCTCGTGCGTATCACTCTTTTCTTAATAAAGCGGGAGTAACAGGGACATAATAGCAAGAGATGTTTTTCCCTTCCCTTCTCTCTCCTACCCTAGAAGAGAGGAATGAGTGAGGGAGAGTCTAGCTACTCAACCATGACTCCAGCAGGGGGAGGTTCCCAAAATGTCTGTAAGGACAGCCAGGCACAGCCACAGAGGCTGCCCACACGTGCCGCTGGGAGGAGCAGCTGCTGAGCACCGGTCTCCATGGAGGGCCAAGGGGACAGTGCCCCGGTCCCCACTGCCCTTCGCAGTGGCTATGCCTTTTTCTTCCCACTTTTCCTTAAGCTCAGATACACTGACTGCACCTTTTTTCTAGCATCACCCAAATTCGCTGCTCACCCTCAGAGACCCCATGGAAGACAGTCTTTCTATCCCCCTGTTCCACCACCTCCATCTGCCGCCACCTCCTCCTTCCTCTGGCTGCTCTGCCCGCCACTCACCTGAGGAAAGTGAAAACCACTTGTAGTGTCTACAGAGAAAGATTACATGGTGGGCTTTAAAGGTTCTAACTTGCTCTGAGGTCTCATGGCCAAGTAGCCGATGTGTTTTTACTTTTGTAGAAAATCTTCAAGCATAAACATGAAGGCTGTGGTTACTAAGGCCGGAAGGGGCCTGTCTGACCCACAGGCCCAGGGATGAGCCTCTCACTGAGACCAAAAGGCAATTCCAACCTCAGGGACCCAGTGCCACTGTCCCTGCCCACACCTGGAGTGAAGCCGCACAGACCCACTCCCTCAGGGAATACAGTGTCCCAGACACAGCAGTAATGACGCCCACTGGAACCCAGCAGTGACTGTGCCGCCCCTTTCCTGAGGCTCTTTTGGGAAGACCTCACATGCAGGATGGCATCTTGAGGTGAACAGATGTCAATAACCCAACACCCAAGAGACCAGGCATCTGGATCACACCTATGCTCAGAACTGCTCTGACCCTGGCACTTTCCTGGGCCTCAGTTTTCCTGTCTATCAAGTGAGTGTCAGACCTGGTGGCCCCCACATGCCCTTCCAGTGCTCACATTCTATGAGGCTACTAACCTGCGGTAGAACACCAGGGATACTGTTCCCAGGGCTTAAGATGGAACAGCTGAGCCTGTGTTCATCCCATCTCACCCCTGATGCTCCACGGCTTCCGCTGTGGGCAGTATCAGGTCCTGGCTCGGAGGCCTGGACCTACAGCCAGGCCCCGTGACCCAAACCCTCAGCCTGTTGTTCCCCTGCCCCTCCCCACCCCCACACCTTTGCCCTCACTGCAGCTGGGAAGCACCTGCAGCTCTGTCCTCATCCCTCATGACTCTGTGGGGACATGCTGACATCACTGGTGACCTCCCTGGAGCCTTCCAGGCCACATGACACATGGACTTGGGGCTTTTCCTTTCGACCCAGGGCCTGATACGTATGTGCTGGTTAAAACGCCCATCATCTACCACAGTGGCCTCATTCATCCACAGCATTTTCTGCGTTAGGCAGGAAGCCTCCCGAGAGCGGGCACCAGGCTTATGCATCCCTGGCTCTGCATCTAATAATTCTTGGCCCATAAAAGACATACAGTTCTCAGGGAAACAGCCGGTAAGAAGAGAGCTCTGAAGATATTTTCTCTTACGGAAGGAAGAAGCAGTTTTTTGCTTACTGATCCCAAACATAAGTCCTTTTGCATTCTGAAAGGCTGAGTAAAGGTCTATGTCTTTTCTATAAAAAATGCTGGTATTCAAAGAATGGGATTTGAGTTGGGGACAGAGTATAATAAAACATAATGGAAAATGCCCAGCAACAGTGGGAAGGGCCCACTCTGCTTCAATCAGCCAGCACGTGTCGGGCCGGCCTGGTTCTCAGGAGGACACCTGGCAGTGCACACACCTCGAGGCTTGGGCTGGCAGCAGCGCTTGAGCACGAAGCTGATGTTGTCCGTACGCAGCACCTGCTTCCGGAGGTGGCTCATCAGCTCCTCCAGGCTGGGGAAGCTGCGTTCCGAGCCATGTAGGCTATAGCGGCCCTTCCGCACCTCGATCTGGAAGTTCTTGAACTGCTTCTGGCTTCCCAGCATCTGCCATTGGGAAAATAAGGAGAAAGTTTTGTTTAAAGACAGAGTGAAGCCAAAGAGCCCCAACACGGCAGAAGCTGGCGCTGGGGAGGCTGCGTGCTGAGTGCACAGAAATTCTCTCTGCAACATTCTGTAAACTTAAAATTATCCAAAATTACAAAGTTTTCCATCACTAAATAAACCAACACATAAAGAAATAAACAATAAAAAAGGGCCCACGAGGAAGTGCTAGTGAAGGGGAGCTGAGATAATATGCCTGGCAGGTACTTCCACCAAGTGCAATGGGTCCGTGACCTATCAGCTAAGCTCACGACAGCACCACCCTCGGAGGACCACACCGTGACGTGCGATTAGGCCCACTGCACCCTGGTTATCACTCTGGGAAGTCCTGTGAACACTATGTGGAAGCATCGTCAGGACAGCAACATTACGAGGAGCTCCCTCTGCTGAGCCCTTCCAGAACATGCATCGGCTGCTGGTCCATGTGAGGCTCTGTGGTGTCACACACAGGAGGTGGAAGCATGAGGTCCCCTCAGGGGCACTGTTTGTGCAAGGTGAACTTTTTTAATGGGTAAGAGTCAGGGCCAGACGAACCTACTTAAGGTGTAAAGTGGGACATGGTCCCCAAATCTCTCCTTTCCTGTGCAGTGGGCTGAAGGCACATCTCCTGCACACCTGTTAGCAGCTTCAGCAGGGGCCCAGTAAGCTGAGATGCAAAGTGACTGTCCTCTTCCCCATGCAATCTGACACCAGGTGCGCCTGGCCACCGAACCCACTCTCGCAGTACGTGGCTGGGCTATCCCGTCTCACAGAGACCCATTTTAGAGATATTAAACTTCCTCCGAAGACTGGCACACAAAGAGGACACTCCCCGTGACCAGGTGGCAGCGGGCCTGGACAGCTCTGAGCCAGCCCCAGGAAGGCGGGTGCCCCTGTGGCTTCTCCTTGCAGCCCCGTGGCTTCTCCCAAGGCTTCGGCCACAGCTGCTTCTGCAGCTTCTCCAATAGCTTCTCCCGCAGCTTCTCCCCCCAGCCCCACAGCATCTCTCATAGCTTCTCCCTGCAGCACCGCAGCTTCTCCCACAGCTTCTCCCATAGCTTCTCCCACAGCTTCTCCCACAGCTCCTCCCTACAGCCTGGAGCTCCTTCCACCAGGGCCTCCTCTCGTTCTCCCAGCTACTCCAGGGCCCTGCAGTACCCTCCTCCCTCCCTGAATCTGGGGTCTGCATACTCAGGTCCTGACCTCCCCCTGCATGGACCCTCCCTGCCTCGGTTCTCCCAGCTCATGTGCAGCCTTACCGGTACTGGTATGTTGGACAAACCCTGTAAGGCTGTCTCTTAAAGCATTGCGCTTCACACCTTTAAGGTGTCACACGAGTAACACCAGCACGCGGGGCCAGTGAGGCGACGTCAGGGACCTGGCTTGGGTCTCAGACTTCAGGATGCCCCCATACCATCCCTGCTTCCGGCTATACCCAAGTCATCAATAGATGTCGCCGGGTATTGTCAAAACACAAGGCAGCAATCTCACTGAAGCCGCCATCTGGAGAACACTGCCAGGCCATGCTGATGAGGGGGCCTGTCACTGGTCTGGATCTGTGACAAGCTTGACACTGACTCTAAAACAAGCCCTGTAAAGAATCAGTAAACTTCACGCATGTCTGGCATGGATCACCTTTCTGGTCACGTTCTGCCTTTCAGAGCCATAGTTGGCACCTGCCACACGCCCTCTGAAGGAAGGAAAGGACCATGGGGGACAACATGGGCCTGGCTACTTGGGGGTAGTCTTCTCTGGTCAACAAGTGCCCGCCAGCCCCCGAGGGCTCTGCCCAGGGACCCAGCTTCCTGCCCACCTTGCCAAGGCACAGGTGTCCCAGAGCTGCACACACTACAGCAGCACTGGACACCCGTGGCCACGTGGCGTGGCCCACACCAGTCCTCCGACTGACCTCAGACTTCTCGAAGCAGGTGACGGTCATGAGGATGTTGTCGAAGTCGGTGCAGCTCCACCGCAGCACGTACATGCCTTCCTCACAGCCCTCCTGCCGCAGCTTATTGATGGCGTACTCTGTGCTGGAGAGAGGAGGGCAGAGGGACAGAGAAAGCTCACACCAACCGGCACTTGAGGCCCCGGGACACGTCCATTTCCCTGGTGCCCCAAGTCTATGGCCCCATAGCACACCTGCCCAGGACCCTAAAGACCTGTGATGGGACCCGTGCATTCCCAGGACAGGTGGCCTCTCCAGGAGCTGGGAGAGAACTCGGCCAACTGCCTGAGGTTCAGAGCCCGGCTGACCCCCAGTTCTGCACAGACACATCTCTACTGTAGCCAGAAGAGCTGCCCTTCAGCTGGTGACAAGGGGGTTGCTAGTGACGTAGTGGTGAGGATGGGGTCTCACTCACCCCTCCCGCCATGCCCGTCAGCCCAACTGGACACGTACTGCTGAAGAGAAGCACAGCAGAGCAAGGCAGCTAGAGAGAGTGCAGGAGGAAGCGTTACTGCACATAAGGTGGTTGGGGAGATTTCTCGGGTCAGGTGGTACTGGGCTAAAGGCCAGGCCCCAAAGCATAGCCAGGACATTGAAGAGCCCTTTCCCCCACATCTTTGCATGTCCGGGCCCTGTGAGCCTCTCCAGGCCAGGGCCCACATGCTACTGAGCTAGCTGTCCACCCAGGAGCCAGGGTAGGGAAAAAGCTAGAAATAAACAGCTGAGAAGATGCTCCCCAGACATGTGTGGTTGGAGAAACAGACTCAGAAAAACACAGTGGCTGTTTTCTCTTTGCCAAGGAGAAGTGAACAGAAGCCCCGGCACCTCAAAAGCCCTGGCACTCCAGCATCCCGTCAGAAAGGTGCGTGCACCTGCCACAGTTAGCCCTGCGATTCACGCAGCTTCACGTAGTACCTGAGGGCCCTGCAATTCACATGGCCTCACGTGGTACCCAAGGCCCTGCAATGCACGCAGCTTCGTGTGGTACCTGGGGCCCTTTAATGCACACAGCCTCATGCAGCACCCGACGCTCCTCTGCAAACCACATGGCCTCACTTGGCACTGGGGCCCCTCCCCCAGAGGCACTGAGCACAGCTTGCTGTTTCTGAGATGCAAGTGGGACAAACATCCCACACAGCCCCTTCTGAGCTCAGGGCTGAGTCACCCCATGTTCCCTACTCTGCATCTGGCACTGTAGTTCAAGCTGACCGAGGACACCCCTTACCACACTGACATCTGAGATTGGTGTCTTATCTTTCTTGAAGAGCCCACAGAGCATGACACAGCAGGGGGGGAGATGGAGAAAGCAGGTGTGAAACCAGAGGACAGACCCCAGGGAAGGAAGGGTTGAGGGGTTACTCAGGGAGCATGGCAGGGGATGCTCACAGGGCTGGTCACAACCTGGACCTCACCAGGACAAGAGGACGTCCAAAGGCACAAGCCAGCATGGTCAGCTGCCCAACCCAACAACAGGTGCCCCCCAATCACTAAAACCGGGCTCTTGATATCGGCAGCAATGGAAAGAGTTCCAGAACCAACCAGATGGGACCGTGACAGCCATTCTGAATGTTGTGGACGATCAGCGGGGGAGCCACGTCGGTGCAGAGGTAATGGTGGGCATCTGCTGTGAGCCGGAAGTAGCCATCGACCAAGGACACGAAGGACAAGGCCTCCTCGTGAGAAGAGAGCTTCAGTTCCTGCCGAGAGAGACGTTGCACGGTTACATCACGCTCTGTTAATGTAAGCAGCTGGCTCTACGGGGCACTGCACAGTGAGGAGACACTTAGGACAGAGCGGAAACCCCAAAGGGAAAATGCCACATGGCACTTCCACAGGACACTCACTTTTCAACACTTCCCCACCTACCACCTCCAACTGCTGGAGCATAGACTGTGGGTGCAGTGGGCAAGCAGGAGACGGGGAGCCCTGTGGAGAAGCTGCCCATGGGTCCAAACAAGAGAAGAGGAGGCTTGAGTCAAGGTGGCATAAATGTAGAGGCGGGGGAGGCAGGGGGCATGCACTGATCTTGGCAGCAACGATGGCCACTTAGTCAACATTACTGCTGCTTTATGGGGGAGGAGACAGGCACAGGGGGCTCATCTCAGAGCAGTGCTGGTCTCAAAGGTGAAAAGGCTTTAATCCAGGTATGGTCAACATGATGATGAGGTTGCTAGGTTAATAAGTCTAGAGACCACTGAGAGTTTGGAGAAGGCAGTGAGTGTTACTCAGAGTGGGAATTTCTATGAAGGAAGGTATGCAGAAAAGTGCCTGGAGGCGAAGACAGATGGAGATTTTTGGTCAGGAATCTCTGATTCTGAGCAGGGACTGCCCATTTGAGGGGAGCTGTGGGATCAGCCAAGAACATTTCCTGGCAAGTAAAGTTATCCAAAGCCATGATTTGTAGCTCATAAAAATATTAAAAAGCACCTGACCCTTCAGAGGACAAATTAACGTACAAGGAACTCTTGCTCGGCGCAGTAGCTCACGCCTGTAATCTCAACCCTCTGGAAGACCAAAGCAGGAGAATCTCTTAAGCTCAGGAGTTCGAGACCAGATTGAGCAAAAATGAAACCCTATCTCTACTAAAAATAGAAAAACTAGCTGGGCATTGTGGCAGGCACCTGTAGTCCCAGCTACTCTGGAAGCTGAGGCAGGAGGGATCGCTTGAGCCCAAGAGTTTGAGGTTGCAGTGAGTTATGACGCTACAGCACTCTACCCAGGGCAACAGAGTGAGACCCTGTCTTGGAACAAAGGAAAGTAATCCTTCCCAGAGCACTAGAGACAGGAGAGGCTGGAGGTGGAGAGGAGAGGACCAGTTGTGAGAGGTCAGGGGCCAGCTGACAGCTGGGGTGCTAAAGGAAGCTGCCCGGGGGTCATGAGCTCAGGGGGTGAGAGGGGCGGCACCACAGGACGGGCCTCAGAAGGAACACTGCACTCAGAGTGCCTTTATTTATTTATTTTTTTTATTTTTATTTTTCTCAGCGTGCCTTTAAATGTGAGCAGACACCCCACAGGTAGCCCCAAGAAAAAGTTCAAGGTTCTCTCAACTGAACAAGGGGCAGAGCTGGCCTAGGCACCCCCTTGTCCAGCCACACAAACAGCAAGACCACCTAAGCACTCAAGTCCCCTGGAAGCAGAGAAATGGGAGATTCACAGAGAAGGGAGAAACCCAGACATGAATTGGTGACCTGCTGGACTCAGGCTCTCCTGAAGACCAGTAGCCACAGTGCTGTCTGATCCAAGGCCTTGGAGACCCCACGGCTAGGAAGGGACGGGGAGCAGTGGAGGCTTGCACACAGCCCCGGGACTCGGCTCTCTCACCTCCAACCTGTGTAATTACCATTGTTATAGGTCATGAAAGGCCAAATACTGGCAACCTCAAATGATTTAAGCTAACGGCTGTGTGGCCTTTACAGGTCACTTAACCTCTTATGTTTCTGTTCCCGTCCCTGTGGAAATGGGGATGACAATGTACCCACACACAGGGCTGGTAAGAAAACTGAGAGTGGATACTTGTAAAGTGCTCAAAACAGAAAGTGCTGGCACATGGGAAGGGCTAGTGCTTGTAAAGAAAAACGAATGGGGAACAGGTGTGTCTTCCCTGCTGCCTTCCTCCTGCTCCCTGCACAGCACTGTGGCCTGGCACAGACTCTCTGGCCAACAGGGGACAAGGGCGGCAGCAGGCAGGACATAGCAGGCCCACAGGACAGGCACCCGCTGCCTGCCACTTCCCCTCTGCCGAGCGTCTTAAGGGATCAGCAGTGCTGAGCAGCTAATCAGCAACATGCAGACCTCAGGGCCCTGGGGGTGATGGTGCCTTAGAAGCCCAAGTGCAGGGGTTGGCCGGTTGGGACTGGGCAAGAGCCTCCACTCTCCTACTGAGTGACCCTGTCAAGTGTCTGCCCCTCCCGATGAGCCTCAGAGTCCCTGCCTGACAGCAAGCCCACATGCCTAGTCCGAGGCTCTTGCAAAGACAAGGAAGCCAACACAGGTGTGGGGTGTAACCTGCCCGTGGCTGCGTCAGCTCACTGAACAGCACTTTCTACCCCTCCCTCTGTCTCCCACCATCCCGCTAACATTTACTCTGGCCCTTCTGCCTTCCCTTTGTTTCCATTACGTTTTTTCTGATAAAAATAATGTGTGATTTTTGTAACAAAAAAAAAAGGAGGGGGGAAATGAGGGAGAAGGAATGAGAAAATTACAACTAGGCGGTGCCTGTGGCTCAGTGAGTAGGGCGCCAGCCCCATGTACTGAGGGTGGTGGGTTCGGACCCGGCACTGGCCAAACTGCAACAAAAAATAGCCGGGTGTTGTGGTGGGCGCCGTAGTCCCAGCTACTCAGGAGGCTGAGGCAAGAGAATCGCCTAAGACCAAGAGCTGGAGGTTGTTGTGAGCTATGACCCCATGACACTCTACTAAGGACAACAAAGTGAGACACCGTCTCTAAAAAAAAAAAAAAAAGACAATTAAAACCACTAATAACGCCACCACTAACAGCTCTTAGTATTTAATTATTTTTCTAAGAGCATGTGTATGCACATGCATATCTATTTTAAATGTTTTTAGCAAAATTGGTACCACTCTGTAGATAAAGTTTTATATTCTGCTTTTTTCCATTTACAAAAGCATTTTCCAGATCATTAAAAAAACTCCACTATTTAGTTGTACAATATTCTACTACTCAGGCAAATTCTGGTTTATTTTCCTATTCTCCTATTTTTGCATTTTAAGGCTACTTTCAGTATTTTAACATTGTAAATACCTCTAGAATGAACATTCTTAACTCATAGCTGACTGCATCTCACAATGTTTCTAGAAGACACAGTCCCTAGATTGCTGAACAGATGGATATACAGATATTTTTGAGATTTTTTTTTTTTGAGACAGAGCCTCAAGCTGTCACCCTGGATAGAGTGCCGTGGCATCACAGCTCACAGCAACCTCCAACTCCTGGGATCAAGAGAGTCTCCTGCCTCCGCCTCCCAAGTAGCTGGGACTACAGGCACCTGCCACAACGCCCAGCCATTTTTTGGTTGCAACTGTCATTGATCTTTGGCAGCCCGGGCTAGATTCGAACCCACCAGCTCAGCTGTACGTTGCTGGCACCTTAGCCACTTGAGCCACAGGCGCCGAGCCGATATTTTTGAGATTTTTAACACATGTTGCCAAACTGCTCTCCAATAGATTATGATAAAAATGAAAGTTACCCTGCACACAAGTGAGTGACCATCCAGCCCCACACACAGCAGGCTCTGTCCAGCCCTGAGTGTCATCACTCTGACACGGCACCTGCCACCACCCCGGCAGGACAGAGCCTTTCTCCAGTGCTAGCTCCACTCGCTTGCATGAGCGTGCCCTGCCTTGCAGCTCTTCCCTTTGTGGCCAGCTGTGACCTGCCCCAGCACAAACAGGCCCAAATGGCAGAGTTCCACTTCCCCTGCCAGACCAGCCAGCTCAACTCCACCGTGTCCTCCAGCGGTACCAAGGGGGTCAGAGAAACTGAACACCCTTCCTCTGCTGAGGGCCAGGATGTGCCTGACACCACGGTGAGGCCTGCCATGGCCGGCACTGTGGGGACACTCAACAGAAGTGCCAAGTGGAGGACTTTCCACCCGCCTCACCCAGATGACCAGCCCCGCCTGCTCAGCAGAGGGCTGCAAAGGGCTGCACAGGGGCCCCTGGGGAAGTGCTGACAGCCTGTGACAAGGGACTGATGGCCTCTGGAAGGGCCACAAAGGCAGACTCACATCCCCAGACCAGAGTAAGGTGCGAGGCTGAGCTGGTGTAACTCACAGGCCGACACCAGCAGTGCCCCAGCCACAGAGGCCTTGCGGTGCAAGTCAGAGCCTCCTCAGACCTTCTTCTGGGGACAGAAGCTGGAGAGCCACGAGCTGCCCACCTGCCCAGTGACCTCTCCTCTCACCCCCAGGTCCAGACTCCAGGACCCTCAGGAGCGAACTTACCATTTTTTTGTTGTCCTGCTTGTTGATGCTGACCACAGATTCCTTTATTACAATGTGAGTGATTTCAGGAAAGTAAGAAAAATTGTTCCACTCTTCTCGGATTTTGTTTTTCTCATCATCCTTCTTGTGTTTATTTTCTAGTTTTTTTCGCTTCAGTTTATTTTTTTCCTTTTCAACTGGAACAACCTGATGAGATGCATGAAAGTGGCAGGTTAAGTTGGCGCTCTCTTTTTCCACTGGTGAAAGGTTAATGCTTCTGGCAAAGAGATGAAGGTCCTCGGTCCGAGGAGGGTAAACCGGCCTGCCTGGCCACAAAGGGACTTGGGAGTCAGTGCTGGGGGGCTTAGGACCCAAGGTCTGGGCTCTGCCAGGGGGTCTGGGGCTTCCACACCTGCGTGAGGCCTTAGTGGGCACAAATGAGCAGACTCCACACGATAAGGAAAGTGCAGGGAAACCTGAAGAGGGCGTAACAGCTTAGCAGACACACACCATTCAGGTCCCTCGCTTCAACTCGGAGAGCACATTCTATCACTAGTTATCTTGGCTTTGTAATGATACTCTAGTCCAGGCTCTCAAGAGAAGGCAGAATCCCATGCTTGAATAACAATGCTACACACTGACTAACACCCCCCCAAAGGTGTGAACCCTCTGTGCAGTGCAGGCCTTGGAGACCAGAGGCCCACGTTATTGCTGCCTCTGCCAGCTACTTTATTAGTGTCACCTCCTGGGCCACCATTTCCCCACCGATAAAGCAGAGGGCTCATGTCTTCACAGGGCTGAGACCGGATAGGTGCTTAGCACAGCACCTGCCACACAGAACGCCTTCAGCAAGGGCCAGGCACTGTCATTTCAGCACAAGAACAAAGCAGGAGGAGAAAATGAGGCTCACATTCACTTCACCATTATGACTTACTTAATGATAATTACAGCAGCTATAACAACTCATTCAACATTTATTATTGTATCTCAGGCTTTATGCTAAATGCCTTTCACTTCTCTGAACAGCCCTATGAGTTAGAGTAAGTACCTCCGTCTGGCAGGTGAATAATATGCAGCTGACATGGGTGAAACGACCCTCCCATGGCCACTTCACTATATGTGAAGCTAGGACTAGAACCAGCACCATGTAGGCCTAAACCCATGCCCGAAGCCACTCTGTGCTGGGCAGCAGCACACACACCTTATGAGGCATATTTTGCCTTATAACTGCCAATTCCACAAAGCTACAGGCCTATTTCATTTCTTGGCCCAGGTCAGACAGCCCAGCCAGACAGACGGCCCAGGACAGATGGCCAACCATGACAGACAGCCCAGGACAGATGACCTGGCAGGACAGATGACCCAGGACAGACAGCCCAGGACAGATGACCCAACAGGACAGATGACCCAGGACAGACGGCACCCACCACACACACAGGTGCCTCTTTTGCCAGCAGCCACTTACATTTGGTTTCAGCCTCCACTGGATCCCGAGATTTCCAGTCACCATCACTTCATAGTAGACGATGTTCCCGCCATCATTTGAGTGAAGCCAGCTCATCTCATTTTCTGATGAGATCAGTAACACAGAAGTCTCGAATATTTCGGCACCATAATGTTTCGTCAAGGTCTCCAAGGTAGCCAGGTACTTCACCTTCAGGTCGTGCGTGGACACGCTGCTGTCACAGATGGTCTTGTTGTTGAACTCTTTCAGGAAATCCTTGAAAACATTATTTATCCGCATCCTGGTGAGAAGGTTCCTCTGTCTGATGGACTTATTCAATGTTTCTGGGATATATCGCTTGTAGCTAGAACACAGCAGGAACATACATCTCTCTTACAAATAGGGGTCAGCAGAAAACAGCACAGAAACACACCTAAGCTATACGCCTGTCCAGGGGCTGTCAGGGGACGCAGGGGCCTCCTCTCCCAGGACCGTGGGTGGAGTGAGCACAGGGGTGATGATCATAAGACGCGAGAGGTGAGCAGGGACAGAAAGGCAGAGCATGCACCCGGTGTCACTGAGGCGGGAGTTCTTTCAGGCATCATCAAATAACTGGCTTATCTGTATTTGTGCTCACTGGCTTCTGTCCTTGTGCTCAGGGCTCACACACTCTCACTGTGTTTAGACTGAGCATCAGCTCCCAAACAGTCTGAAGGGTATCGAGAGCAGTTACCTCTCAATGTGAGGACAGATGCTTGGTATGTACTGCCTATAGGTCTCATTTGTAACTTTTCTATAAAGATCACTTTTTTAAATAAAAAATGCACAAAGGCTAACTAAATTCAAAGATGCAGTGTCTGCTGCGTCTTTCAAAAGATGGTACTGTGTCCCAGGTAAGTTACTAAGTGGATCAACAAGCAAGCTGGAAACCCAGTCTCCCACCCGGTCCTACCGAGGGTGTCTGTCTATGATGAGAATCACGACAAGCTGACGTGCAGCTGGAGCGGGGGATTGTTTCAGGGGGAACATGAATACCCATGAGAGAAAGAGCAAGTTCACAATGGGCCAAACAAACAAGGGCCTACTTGCCCCTTACTGCGGGCCTGGGACAGCAGCTGGGGGCAAACAGGGGCCCACCTGCTCCTTACTGCGGGCCTGAGACAGCAGCTGGCACATGGGCCCCTGCATGACCAGCTTCCCAACAGGGGAAAACTGATATTTGAAATCTGTGCTTAACAAACATTAAAGTTTTCCTTTTAGCTTAATGTAATAGATTTGGAGAAAAGCTGCCATTTTCACTTTGGGCTCATGAACAAGAGGTAGTGCCTGGGTCACAGAGAGGACAGAGGGCAGCTCCCTGTTCTAGGACCCCCCCACCCCCAAGGGCAAGGAGAGAGAGGCGCCCTCACGCAGAGACACGTGCCGGCAGGTGACACGGCAATAAATGGCCTTTTCAAATGAGCCTGTCCTCATTTGCAACAATCATAACAGCCCACTGACAAGAAAAACTGTTAGATTTCACAGACACACAGAAATAACAGACTGAATATTCCTTCACGGAGACCTGATCTCAGATAAAATGTTTAAGTAAATACAAACTGGATGTGCTCAAATCTCACATCAGAATTAACAGCTCTGGAGAGCCGCTAGAGCCCTGGAGTATCAGGCTGGGGATCGTGACAGCTCTCCAGAGAGCCAGGCTGAGGGGGATTTACAGGTGGGTCCATCACCATAGAACAGTCACAGTGGTGGACATCGATGTCCACCCCAGGTGCAGAGAGGTGTAGATGGCATGGGGCCAATGATTTAACTGGAACCCCAACCCAGAAATTCTGCCTTCGTACAAATTTCTGAGATTGTCAGCAAACATTCAAAATCAGGACACAAGTATAACTGTGCTGCATGTAACAAATATTTTAAGTAAGATTTGGGTTTTTCAGAGAGCAGGGGTCAGCCAAACCCCAGCAATAGTTGAGACTGAGACATCTGGGAAAACAGAAAGTCGCCCCCACTGCAAGCCGCGCTCCGGCTGGCAGGGAACTCACCTGATGTCCTTGGGCAGCTCTGGCAGCTGCATCTTCTTCATCATGGCATAGTGTGAGATGGCCAGGACAGCCATCCCCAGACACTCGTTCTCAATGTCATGCCCATCCTGCTCCGTCTTAGGGTCTCGAATGGGAGCCAGGCACTTCACCAAATCATACTGTCCCTTTGGAGCAGAGGTGAGAAAAAAGGAGCGCTCGTTCAAGTTTCTACTGTTCAGAAACACCTCTACATGGGCAGGCACCCCTGGAAACGTGGGCTGCACAGGGCCTCACCAGAGGGCAGCTCTCAGCACCAAAGCCCTTTCTCAGCAAAGCTGGGCATGAAGCTCATTCACTCACTTCACACACACTCACTGAACACTGCAGGTGAGGTGATCAGACACATGAAGCCACAGCACCACAGCAAGGGCAGATGAGCAGGCTTATAAAACCCAGCCACATGGAGGACAGCACCCCAGGGGCGAGGGTGGTGTAACCCTGATGCCTAAGGGCCACTATCCTCGGGCACTGAGTGACACCACGCCTGGCCTGTGACTGGCCAGCACACACAGAACTCTGGCGGCTGCAGCCTCACGGCCCCACTCTGGCCATCAGCAGGATGGACACACAGCCCAGGAAAGGTGCTGCAGCAGAAGGCAGGTGTTGGCAATCCTGCAGGGTGACGGGCTTGGACGGGGCTGTCACCACTGCAGTCCCCTCCTTCCCATGCAGGGCTCCTTGTTCACCCAGGGAGGAAAGGCCACCATCTTGTCCACATACTTCTAAAGGACAGCAGTGAGCAATGCCAGCCGGGCAAGAGCTGGACAGAGCCCGCAGCCTTGCTTGGCCATGACTCTGACAAACACTCTGCACAGCCACCTCCAGCAACCCATTCCTGAGCCTCCCAGTGCTTTAATTCTAATTCGATTCTCCTTCCCTGAAGCATGGTGCCTCCTCTTACACCACAGCTTCCAAGAAAATAAAAGAATAATTCTGAGCTCTGAATACATAAACTGGGGAGCAGAATTCAAAAAGATCAATCACAAAATGGCCAGATTGTTTTATGTTTGCACACAGTAAATATAAAATGGACTGCGGTCCTCTCCTTTCTCTATAGTCCCAGAGGCCAGTTGTAAGGACAACACAGAACATGTGACCGAAGCCCCAGTGACAGGAGTCAACGTAAAGATCCAGGCCTGAGAGCGATATAGAGAAGTGACACTGCCGTGCGAGAGTGATGCTGAGGAGTGACACTGCTGTGCGAGGGTGATGCTGAGGAGTGACACTGCCATGTGAAGGTGATGAGAGGTGTGACACCGCAGTGTGAGGGTGATGCTGAGGAGTGACACTGCCGTGTGAGGGTGATACTGAGGAGTGACACTGCCGTGTGAGGGTGATGAGAGGAGAGACACTGTCGTGCGAGGGTGATGCTGAGGAGAGACACTGCAGTGTGAGGGTGATGCTAAGGAGTGACACTGCAGTGTGAGGGAGATGCTGAGGAGTGACACTTCTGTGTGAGGGTGATGAGAGGAGAGACACTGTCGTGCAAGGGTGATGCTGAGGAGAGACACTGCCGTGCAAGGGTGATGCTAAGGAGTGACACTGCAGTGTGAGGGAGATGCTGAGGAGGGATACTGCAGTGTGAGGGTGATGCTGATAGACACTGCAGTGTGAGGGTGATGAGAGGAGAGACACTGTCGTGCGAGGGTGATGCTGAGGAGAGACACTGCAGTGTGAGGGTGATGAGAGGAGAGACACTGCCGTGTGAGGGTGATGAGAGGAGAGACACTGTCGTGCGAGGGTGATGCTGAGGAGAGACACTGCAGTGTGAGGGTGATGAGAGAAGAGACACTGCAGTGTGAGGGTGATGCTGAGTAGTGACACTGCCGTGCGAGGGTGAGACTGAGAAGTGACACTGCACTGTGAGGGTGATGCTGAGGAGAGAGGCTGCAGTGTGACGGTGATGCTGAGAAGAGACACTGCCGTGTGAGGGTGATGCTGAGGAGAGACACTGCAGTGTGACGGTGATGCTGAGGAGAGACACTGCTGTGAGAGGGTGATGCTGAGGAGAGACACTGCCGTGTGAGGGTGATGCTGAGGAGGGACACTGCACTGTGAGGGTGATCTGAGGAGAGACACTGCAGTGTGAGGATGATGCTGAGGAGAGACACTGCAGTGTGAGGGTGATGCTGAATAGTGACACTGCAGTGTGAGGACGATGCTGAGGAGTGACACTGCACTGTGAGCGTTTGCTGAGGAGTGACACTGTAGTGACAGAGTGATACTGAGGAGTGACACTGTAGTGACAGAGTGATACTGAGGAGTGACACTGTAGTGACAGAGTGATACTGAGGAGTGACACTGCACTGTGAGAGTGATGCTGAGGAGTGACACTGTAGTGACAGAGTGATACTGAGGAGTGACACTGCAGTGTGAGGGTGATGCTGAGGAGTGACACTAGTGACAGAGTGATGCTGAGGAGTGACACTGCAGTGTGAGGGTGATGCTGAGGAGTGACACTGCAGTGTGAGGGTGATGCTGAGGAGAGACACTGCAGTGTGAGGGTGATGCTGAGGAGGGACACTGTAGTGACAGAGTGATGCTGAGGAGTGACACTGTAGTGACAGAGTGATACTGAGGA
>CAUYRH010172807.1:0-14464 GCA_963574655.1 Perodicticus potto | reverse complement strand
CCCCCCCCCCCCAGGCAACAATTAGTAAAGGAAAATCAAACCTTTCCACAACCACACACCCAGGGTACCACTTTGGATAGTCCTCAGGTGATTGGCCCAGTTCAAGAGGTCCCAATCAAGTGTCCCAGTCAGCACTGGTCTCAGGTGGGAGAGTTCAAAAGGTCTCCAGCAACTAGATAGCAAGAGTCTGCTAGCTCAATTTTGAGTCGCTCTGGTGCTCTGTGAAGTCAGAAGGACCCACCCAGGAAATAAATTCTGGGAAGTTTAACGTCTCCTTCCCCACCTTGCACCTCTGTCACACCCAGTCACTGGTAACCCTGCAAGACTGTGACCCACTTCCCTCCAATGAGCAGACGCTCCAGGTGTTTGCGCCTGCCTGAGTCACAGGGAGATCTATGTCTCTTCAGCCAGGCTGCCACACTCTGCCACCATCCGGCAGGGGGAGGTGAGGCCTGAAAACCTCAAGTGCTTAATGGAGGCTGAGGTATTTCACTCAGTTCCACCCCTGCCCCTAATAGATGTTGCTGACACAACGGAACAACTTCGCAGAATTTGTTTCCATCCTGGCTATATTTTCCTGTGGATGGGATGCTGGTTGAGCAACTCTGCCCTGTCTCTGCCACTGCCCAGTCTCTGCTGCTGTTCCTGTTATGGAGGACCCGACAGAACAGGCACTTAGCTGTCACTTGCAGCCACTGCCTACCTGCTTTTGTCTCAGCTTTGATCCCCTGAGGGCAGGGTGAATCTGAGGCTCAGTGAAGCAGTCGTCTGGGTCAACCCCACCCTGGGAGTCTGCTGTCTCTGCACGTATTCTAGTCCCTGTGCTCCGCCCAGGCTGGTACCACCTCAGGCATACCCTTTACTCATGGGGCCTGTGTTTCTGTCCCAGATCTGTTTCGTCAATGGCTGCTACTGGAGAAGATGCCTGGCTTCCTCTGGTTGCCCAGAGAGACTGGGAGTGTCCTTTCAAAAAATCCCCAGGGGTGTGAGCCCCGTTGTTGCTGCTGCTGCAGCTGCTGCTCTGTGACTCAGGGCACTGCCACTCCTGTGTTGTTCCCTCTCAGCTGAGGTTCCCCTCTCAGCTGACCATCCTCTCCTTTCTCCCATGCCAGAGAATCAGCACAGGTCAGCAATAGCCCATGCCCTATCCACACCCCTCAAGAAAATGCCCAGGAATCTGGACTCCACAGGGGACAGGCTTTCTGACATCCGGGTGAGAGTGGAGGGGAGTGCTGGAAGTTCAAAATTGCAGGTAGAGAATATACACAGTTTTATACAGTTTTATGCCTGGCAGGAGAGTGCCATGGCACCCTAGTAGGGGAAGGAGGTCCGGTTTTTAGAGGGTCTCTCCTGTGGGATAAAATGGGAGAATATTTGAACTCCGCTCACTTGTTTGTATGGAGTATACTGCAAGCCGTTCTCATGGGGGAGGGGACTCCTGTCTGCTGGGTGATGGTTTTTGTACCTTTTGTTTGTATCCTTAGGGTCGCAGTTCTCCTCAGCAAGGTTGATGTGCATTCTTCAACCTTCTCTCCTGGCTTAGATCCAAACCATCAGCTTTCTTGCTAAACATCTGTTCTTTAACTCTCCTTCTTGATGGGAGCTTCTGTGGAAAGCTGGCTCCAGTAGGACATCTTACCTCTGCCCAGCCACCTGTTTTCAAACCTGTTTCCTCTATACCATAAATTCCTTGAAGGTCAGGACCTTACCTCATTCATTAACAATAAAAAATTATATTGATTGTTGGTACCCAGCACAATGTCTAGTATGTAAGACACTCAAGACATGGCAGCTGTTATTTTTATTTTTAAGACAGGGTCTTTCTCTATCATGTTATCATTTTTAGTAAAATAGTTATAAATCCTGGGAAGGAAATTTAGGATCATATAAGTTAGTATAAATTACAAATAAAATTTACAAATAAAATATTTTTTCTTTTCAGTTTCACTTCTTTTTATTCTGCTGGTTTCTTCCTAACATCGTTTGTTTTCACACTGCTGATCTCTAAGATTGGCAAGACAAAAATAAAAGAAAGACAAGACAATGAAAGTTAAAGTGAATGAAGAAGGACTGACTTAAAATTTAAGGTAATGATTTTACATACTTAATACCCAAATTCCATCACTGCTTCCCTCGGTATCCCGAGGAGTAATGCACATAATCTTGAGTGACTGTAAATAAAACTATAAAATTCACCTCTTTCAACAGGGGACTGAATGTATTAGTTAATGATCTCAAAATTCAAGGATAAAGATTTCTACACAAATCCTTATTAATAGTATTATATATGGTTTGTATAATAAGCCTTAGATGTGAAATTTATGAAATAAATCAAGTAACATGCCTCAAAAGTAGAAAAGCACATGCAATATCTATGTTCAGTATCTGCATTAATCACAGAATCACCCTGAAGCCGGGTGTGGTGCCTTGCACTGGTAATCCCAGTATCTGTGAGGCTGAGATGAGTGGATCACCTGAGCTCAGGAGTTCAAGACCACCCTGAGAAAAGTGAGACCCTGTCTCTACTAAAAACTAGCTGGGCATTGTGGCAGGTGCATGTAGTCTTAGCTGCTTGGGAGGCTGAGACACGAGGATCACTTGAGCACAAGAGTTTAAGGTTGCTGTGAGCTGTGATGCCACAGCACTCTACCTCAGGGCAACTGAGTGAGACTCTGTCTCAAAAAAAAAAAAAAAATCATATAATTACCAATTCTCAAACACTCATTCCAGATTGAACTGTCAATCATCTGAATTTTAAAACTCCTTTGTATGCATTTCAGTGTGATCATTGGTACAGTGTAAGGCTTTGTGATTATGTATTTCAATGCACTTCTGGAAGATTTTCTTTTTTGTGTGTTAGATATGTTTAAAAGGATCCTATTCTGTTAAGGATTTTTTCCCCAATGAAGGAAAATGTTGATAACCCTAAGAAAATTCATATTTTTCATTTTATGAGGTTCAAAATGCTGGATTTTGCCATTATACAACCATTACAGAGGTAACAACTAGGCTATTATAATGATAATGATTTCCTATGACACTTTTCCATAGCTTAGATGAGAGCCCTTAAGCTCTTTGTGAGAGAGAGATACTTTTCACTTCTATAAAGGAGGAACATCTTTATAGGTGGTACACCCCTACTTTATGGTAATTGCTTATTTAATGCCTATCTTTTTTTTCAGATGGAAGATTCACAAAGCCAGAAACTATGTTTACCGTCTCACATGATATTTGGCACACAGCACATACTCAGTAAATATCTCACACGAAGTGGAAGGCATAGGTGGGAAGAAAGGGAAAATGGATATTAGTGATATTAATACTGTCTGAGAGAGAGATGAATGCAGACAGGGAGAGACTATTTGAGAGCTCATCATTAGAAGGCTACAGAACAAAGTTTTGAGATTAAACAGAAGGGTACAGTTTGCTGGGGTTGTCAGATCCTAGTTCAAACAACCCAACTATGCAGCTAATACTTGGATAATACTTAAATTATAATTTCTGAGGGGAAAAAGAGAGAATAGAATAGTTATCTTTGAAACTCCTTGCCCTAAAGGGTGTGTATATACCTTCTAATAAGTCAGGTGGAACTCTGAGCTCTCTAGAATTCACAGTCTAACTTATTTTGGGGTGCCAATGGCACCTTGGGTGGCATTTTGCACTTGTCTGTTTCTCAGGATGGTGGGCGTGAGTTGAGTGTTGATCTTATTGTTGGCTGTCATTCATGGAACCCTTACTCTCTGTCAAGTTGTGCTGGGCATTTTACCTGCTTTATTTCTCATCCCCACAACTGTGCATGGAAGACATTCTGACCCCCATTTTACAGAATGAGGAAAATGCTGCTCAAACTCCACATAGCTATTATGAGGTAGAATGGATTTAAACCTACTTGTTCTAAGGGAGCCTTTCCCTACATTATGTGGTGTGACTGCAAAGGCTGCTTTTTGGATTTGAGTGTGTTGAGTTGTGCATGTACTTAACTTTTATGGGTATCAGTTTTTTCATCTGCAAAATGGAGGCATGAAATAGTTAACCTTTCAGGTCTATTTTACTCTAAAATTCTTTAAGTGGAAGAACAGGAGCAGGAAAGACTCCCTGCTGAGGCAGATCTGTCCATGGTCCTGAAAAGCCGTCACCAATAAAGCAGTAATCAGCTTATCAAAGGGAGAAGCACAAGAGGCCAGAAATGTCTCCATTAATAAAGATCTTGCTGCTATTCTCTAGGTCTCTTAAGTAATTAAGCTTGCTATCTCTTATTGCTGAGTGTATGGATTATGCCATGAACTGGGCTACTGCAAATTAAAGATGTAGGTTGACTGGCACGACCTTCTCCTTCCACCCCACCCTGCCACCTGACAGCACTCATGTGTTCCAGACAAATGAGTGGTGGTAACATTCTGTCTCCATTTCTTTTTTATTTTTGTGCCTTGAATTCTAGTTTCTTCTGTGCAACAGATGTTCTTGAGCCTTATTTTCCAAGCGTAGTCTCCATAAGAACCAAGTGAGATTAATTTAATGAATTCTCTAGAAATACCAAATAAGACCCTTTGTTTTAGCATATTTTCATTGCTTCTTCCATTTATTCACAGGGATATGTTATCTCACAAATGTTTGGGTCAAGGGATAAAAAAAAATTACTGTATAAGCATCAATATAAGCAGCAGTTTCATTTCAAAACAATAAGTAGTGGATATGGACCAGGTGAACACATATAAGATAAGCACTCTTCCATATTGTTTTCTCCCAGTCATGGCTAGTTACTGAATGTGTACCATCCTTCCTTGTCATTTCCAGCTCAACCCTTAATGTATAATTTTAATTATAAAATAACATTAACAATAAACCTCTGGTATTTTGAAATCATTTTTAATCCATGATGACCTATGCAATATTTTTAAATAAATGGCAGCTTTTATAAGCATAAAGAGATCTTTCCATAGTGAAATAGTGCATCCTTCTGAGGATTAGCTATAAGTCAGAATTTATGTTAATAAGGGTGTACTGGATCACAGTAAAAGTAAAATTCTAACAGCAACAAGTGGTAAAATGATGAGCATGATACTGTTAAGCTTAGTGATTGCTTGAGCCTCTCTCTTAGTGCTGGGTATATATGTATACACCTGCCTATGTAGGGGCCAAGGGGAAATTTCCCCTTAACCCACTGAAGTTTCACTGAGAAATCAACTCACAAGAGATAGATTCTTAGGAGAAATGGTACACAAGTTTATTAGCATGCATGGGGGAGAATCACAGAGTAATTGTCCAGTGTTCCAGCAGGGTAGGGATGCTTATGTAAATACTTCTCAGGGGAAAAAAGATGGAGAAGTGTAGGTGATTGTAGGGGGGATAGTGAATGATTTTTAGAGGAATTCAACGGATTTGAAGAACATATTATGGCATGTACGTTGGACCCTCAAAGCAGACAATGGTTTGTGACAAAAGTCCATCCAGGTGTGTTAACAGATGTCAGTCTTTCTTTCTGCGGTATGAATTCAGTTAATAAAAACCCTAGAGGGTTTACTGCTTTGGGAATAATGGAAGCAGTTCCCTGGGCAGACACAGTATAACTCCAGGAGGCTGTGACAGAGACAACTGGCAGGAAATTAAGGATTCTCTGTACACTGGGTACATGTCCACAAGCCTAGCCAAGCAGCAGCAGTAACTAGCTGCTGCTAGAATAGAATAAATTCAGTAGGTATCAAGGACCTGAAGAATGCATAAATTCAGCTGTGTTTGGAAAGTAATATCAAACTCTGTGATGGTTAATTTAATGTGTCAACTTGACTGGGTCACAGGGTGCCCACATATTTGGTTAGTTATTCTGGGGGGATATGTTTAAGGTTTTTCTGGACAAGATTAATATTTTGAATTAGTGAACTAAGTAAATATTTCCCTCCCCAATGTGGATGGGCCACATCTAACCTGTTGAAAGTCTGAATAAATTAAAAGTCTGACTGAGAGAGAACTAGCTCTCTCACTGTGTTATCTTTGAGCTGGGACATTGGTGTTCTTCTACCTTTGGAATTGGACTTGGACTAACTACCAACTTGGACTAATTGGACTTGGAACTACTTACACCACCGGCTTTTTTGTCTTCCAGCTTGTCAACTGTAGCTCTTAGGACTTCTCAGCTTCCATATAATCACATGAGCTGATCCTTTATAATAAATTCTATAACAAAATCTTTATAATCTCTCTTCCCTCTCTCTGCATCTCTTGCTCTCTCCCTCTCTCTGCATCTCTTGCTCTCTCACTCTCTTGCTCATTATCTCTTCACATATACAGTCATATGCTCCACAACAACATTTTAGTTGATGACAGACTACATGTATAATGGGTCCCCTAAGACTATAATACCATATTTTCACTGTACCTTGTCTACGTTTAGATATATTTAGATGCACAAATAGTTACCATTGTGTTACAGTTGCCCCCACTATTCAGTACAGTAACATGCTGTATAGATTTGTAGTCTCTGAGAAATGTGTGGTTAGGGAATTTTTTCATTGTATGAACATCATAGAGTATATTTACACAATTTAGATGTTACAGCCTACTAGACCCCTAGGCTAGGAACCTTTGCTCCTAGGCCACAAATAATTAAATGATGCATGATGTATATGTATGTATATCTATTTCTCTTATCGATTCTGTTTTTCTGAAGGACCCTGACTAATACAACCTCCAAATTAGATAAGATATATTTTTGTCACACTATTTGTCTATACTTCTATAAGATTTATTTTGATTACATCAGCAATACATGATGCTTCTTTAGAAAGCATCTAAAATTTAGAGAAAAGCTAAAATCCTATTTGCTATTATTCTCAAATATTATTCTTTCCCTTTATCCAGCAATATAACCAAGATTTACTCCTGCCATTTTAAGGAACAATTTTCCCAAAAGGAAAATTATTGACTGTAAGTCAATAATAATGCAGGTTTCAAAGTTGGCTTAAAAAAAAAAAAGCCAACCTGAAACATTGAGAATTTAATGATACAAAACAGGGCAAAAAAAAAGAAGAAGAAGAAGAAAAATTAGAAAGAGGGGCAGGTTTGTTGGCCCATGACTGTAATGCTAGCATTCTGGAAGGCTGAGGCTGGAAGACTGCTTGAGCCCAGGAGTTTGAGACAAGCCTAACCAAGATCAATACCACATTTCTAGTTAAAACAGAAAAAATTAGTCATGTTTTATGGTGGGCACCTGTACTCCCAGCTACTGGCAGGGCTGAGGCACAAGGATCACTTGAGCCCAGGAGTTCAAAGTTGTAGTGAGCTAGGCTGAGGTCACCGCACTCTAGCATGGGCAACAGAGGCCCTGTCTCAAAAAAGAAATAAGTAAAAATTAAAAGAAAGGAACTTCACATCCCTGAGGCTGTATCCACAGGCTAGAGCCACTAGCCTCTGCTGATACCTAATCACTTTTTCCCAAATGCAGTTTTAGTCTTCCATTTTGATCACTTAAGGTATTTTATAAGAGATAAAAGGATGGCAACCTATCAATAGTTTATCAGGAGACAGATACTTTAAAATTCTTATAAAATACTATAAAATTCCTTGTTTGAAAAGTTTCACAAAGCAGAAGTGATTCCAAAGGAACACTCAAGGCCTCCATGTGCTAGTTAATTCCTTCCACACATGTTCTGATGTAGCCATCAGATTACCATTATTTAATTTAATGATTCAGGTGCTCGGCTTGTTCTGAAATAGTAACTTGGTAAGTGTTACCTTCATGGCATGAAAGAGCAAATGCATCCCTGGTTGTCCAGTGGCTACAAGTAAAAAGAAAAAGCAAATCAGCTTCCAAAAATGTTAAGTTGTTCTCCCAGAGGCAAGCATACCCAGGGAAACATACTGGCTTACTTTCCAGGTCAGAATCCTTGGTGCCAAGGCCTTTTTTCCTCTTTCCCAGGTTGATAAAACATATGGCAGGATGGATGACTTGGCAATTCTCCAAAGTGTCAAGCAGGGTATACAGAAATTTCTTTACATGTATGGGAGATAAGTCAAAGATGAATTAGCTGGATGCCTGTGGCTGACAAACTTCTAGTTATACAAAGTCCTCTGCTTTTATATCTATCATCTGAAAAGCAACTCCCAGTCATACTTGGATAATCAAATTATTATCCCCTCTGTGCTTTTATTCCTGAAGTAGAAGACCCTGTGTGCTCTGGAGTAGGGAGCACCCTTGCTTTCTCTCGGTTGTCCGTGCTCAGGCAAACCTGGCTTATGATAAGTTTGAACAGAACATTTCTTACTAGTTACTTGGAAGCCAGATTATTTCTGAACTCATACAAATTTCAAAGGGTTTGTTAAAATAAAAAGTTAATTGAAAATTATGATGACCACACATCTTAGGGGTTGGGGGAGAAACAATCTGTGGCTTGAGTCTCCATTCCAGATTGCCTGTATGGGCATCAGATAAGAATTTGGAGAAAGGAAGAATTCCCCCTTTGAATAATCCTGTGAAGCTAGAGAGAGGGTCCCTTGACGGGTGAACCATCTCCTAACCATTAGTGCCTAGGCTGAGATTCAGGGCTATCTTGCCAACAACTGAGGAACCGGGCAGCATGAGGGATGTCACCAAAAATACAACCCAGCTTTTTTCAGGGCCTGTTCTGTGCAAAATTTCAAAATGGGCAGAATTCATTTTAGGCTTTAATTACCCTTAACTTATTTTTTTTAATAGAGATAAAATACACAAAGCATAAAGTTTACCATTTTAACCATTAAGTGTGCATTTCTATACTGTTGAGTACATTCACATGGTCATGCAACACATCTCCAAAGTTTCATCTTGCAGAATTAAAACTCTGTCCTATTAAAACTAACCTAAAAACTTCAATAGGAGAACAAATTTTAAAACCTTCTCTTGGAGGCCATCTCCCATAAAAGTACTCACCCCCATGCTTTCCTCCCCCTGCTGCTGGCAGCCACCATTATACTTCCTGTCTCTTTAAAATCTGATTATCCTCTGGACTGCATAAGAGTGGAATCACACAGTATTTATTTGTCTATGATTGGGCTTATTTCACTTTGCATAATGTTCTCCAATCTCATGCATTTGTCTCATGTCTCATGTAGCATTTGTGAGAATTTCCTTCCTTTTTAAGGCCTCAAGATACTCCACTGTACTATGTTTATCAAAACTCTCTGCCAGTTAAGTTGGCATCCGGTTAGGTTACATCTTAGATAACTTACTGGGAAAGTCACTTTTATAGAGATGGTCTTCCAAGAGAAGGTTTTAAAATTTGTTCTCCTATTGAAGTTTTTAGGTCAGTTTTGCATGTTAACTAAGTTTATACATAAACTCACCCAAACATTCCATTGTATGTGTATATATCACATTTTCTTTACTCATTTTATTTATTTATTTACTTATTTATTTGGAGACAGAGTCTCACTTTTGCCCTTGGTAGAGTGCCAGTGGCCTTATAGCTCACAGCAACCTCAAATTTCTGGGCTCAAGCAATGAGAGTAGCTGGGACTACAGACGCCCACCACAGTGCCTGACTATAATTTAGAGATGAGGTCTCTCTCTTGCTCAGGCTGGTCTTGAACTCGAGTTTAGGTAATCCACCTGCCTCTGCCTCCCAGAGTGCTAGGATTACAGGCATGAGCCACCACATGCTCCACCCTCATTTAATCTATTGATGAACATTCAGTGTTGGGATGGCTGAGGCAGCCCTACAGGAATCCCCTCCACCCAAGACAAAGGAGACAAGGGATCTAGTTAGCCCCACCCCTGAGAAGTTGTCACCACAAGACCCTAAGTTTCTCCCCTTCAAAGCTGTGGATTTTGCCCACCTCCTACAGGCCCCACATAAAAAGGGTCTCTAACTGCCCTGGGGTATAGACGACACTTTTGCACTGCCCAGGTGAGTCCCTTTCCACTTTCAATACACCTGGCCTGAGCATGGGGCTCTGATCTCCTCTCTGGGTAGTCTGTTTGCACCTTTCATTTGAGTTCCTTTTTGCCTTGTAGCAATTGTAACTTATGTTGCTGTACATGTGGGTGTGCAAATAACTACCCTTAATTTTCTCTCTTCTCTCCCCCACCTTTTTCTGTGATCTTGGATTCTGGTGCTGTCCCCCTTACTCAACATCTGTCATAACAAAAGAGATCTGAAAATCATTAACACCTTGGTGCAAATGTGCTTAATGTGCCATCTCTAAACGAGAGTGTCTGCATTTTTAAAAGAGGACAAAAGGGAAAGAAACACAGGAAATCAACATCAAATTATCTGGTTTTAGGCTTATGTCCCTGAGGGGAACTGGAGGGGGGGGTTGTCTAAAGACCTCCCAGAACCCCTCAGGGCAGACTGGAAGTCCTTTGCCAATGAAAGCCTAACTCTTCCCATTAGACCAGAACTTCTTTATCTTCTGTGTCAATTCCAAACAGAGCCCATTTTAACCATTAAACTCACACAGGAAATATAAATCATAAGCATACATGCTTCTCAAACTGTTATCATTTAATTTTCCACTGGGAGGGAAAATTTTTATAATATACTAGAGAAGATTCATTCACCTCAAATTTTGGTTCAAGTCAAACCCCAGCATAAGCCTTCACACAGAGCCTTTCCCTGCAGTTCTTACCCTCCCCATTGTGAGTTTATAAATCCCCTTCTATTATCTTTTCCTTTTGATGGCTGCTGTTTTGCCTTGCCACCACTGCTAATTCATTCTCCTCTCCTAGTTAACCACTATGCTCACATTGTTACCTGAGACACGAACTCTCCTACAGCTCAAGATACGTAGCCTCGCAAGTGTTTTTCTTCCCACAGACTGTACACATCATATTCTCAGAGGTTGTTAATGAACTACAAAGATTCTTGGTTGTTGCATTCAATCTCACTCTCCTTCCTCCAACTGTAATGTCGCATTCTCAGCCTGCCACATCCCATCAGTTGCCAAAACCAATGTTTCCTTTTCCCAATGCTTCTCGGATCCTCTGCTCCCCACAGGCTGGGGCTGGGGGCTTCCTGAGGTTGGTACCAGAAAAACAGAGGGTAAATATCACATGGAGTCTGGGAGGCAAGGGCAGAACTTGGAACCATAGCCAAAGTTAGTTACTGAAAATTGAGGTGAGTGAACAAGAGAAAGGTGAGCGTGACTAGGGAGTCCCTGAGCAAAGGTGGTGGGTAGGGATGGGTGCCAGAGGAGGGGACCCAACTGCAGGAACTGATGGGAAACTGAGAGAACAGGAACTAGAGACCCCAGGAGAAAACACTGAAGGCAGTTTAACCCTGCTAATAGTTTTTTGCAGACTGCTTTGAAAAGAATGGGTATGCCACTCTTTAGTTAGGTTTTAGGAGCATTTTCTTTAAGATTTTCCAGGCTGGGCACAGTGGCTCACACCTGTAATCCTAACACTCTGGGAGCTTGAGGTGGGAGTATTCCTTGAGCTCAGGAGTTTGAGACCAGCAAACCAGCCTGAGCAAGAGTGAGATTCCATCTCTACAAAAAACAGAAAAATTACCAAGGCATCTTGGCACACAATTGTAGTCCAAGCTACTTGAACCCAGGAGTTTGAGGTTGCAATGAACTGATGTGCTCTTGCACTCTACCTGGGGTGAGAGAGGGAGACTCTGTCTCCAAAAGAAAAAAAGGAAAAGATTTTCATTCCCAGTTAAGATGTTCATGCTCTTGTGGTATTTAAAAATATCTCCCTCAGAGAAATGGACCAAGGTGTTAAATTAAAAAAAAAAAAATTCCAGGGTGGAGGCAAGACAGCTGACTGGAGCCAGCTTTCCATAGAGGCTCCAATCCAGAAGGAGAGTTAAAGGACAAAAGCTTAGCAAAAAAGTTGATGGTTCAGATCTGAGCCGAGAGAGAAGGTTGAAGAACACCCATCAACCCTGCTGAGGTGAGCTGTGACCTCAAGGATGCAAAAAAAGGTACAAAATCCATTGCCAAGTGGACAGGAGCCCCTTCCCCCATGAGAACGACTCATTTGTATGTATGGAGTATACATACAAACAAGCTAGCAGAGTTCAAATGTCCTCCCACTTTATCCCATAGGAGAGACTCTCTAAAAACAGGACCTCCTTCCCCTACTAGGGTGCCATGGCACCCTCCTGCGAGGCATAAAACTGTATATATTCTCTACCTGCAATTTTGAACTCCCAGCACTCCTGTCCACTCTCACCCCAAAGTCTGGAAGCCTGTCTGCCATGGAGTCCAGATTCTTGGCCATTTTCTCAAGGGGTGTGGACAGGGCATGGGCTGTTGCTAATCTGTGCTGATTCTCCAGCATGGGAGAAAGGAGAGGTCAGTCAACTGAGAGGGAACCATACAGGAGTGGCAGTGCCCCAAGGACAGAGCAGCAGGTGTGGGAACAATAGGGCTCACACACCTGGGGATATTTTGAAAGGACACTCCCAGTCTCTCTGGGCAACCAGAGGAAGCCGGGCATCTTCTCCAGTAGCAGCCACTGGTGGAACAGATCTGGGACGGAAATGTAGGCTCCGTGAGTAAAGGGTATGCCTGAGGCAGTACCGGCCTGGGTGAAGTGCAGGGACTAGAATACCAGCACGAAGAGACAGCAGACTACCAGGGAAGGGCACTGCTTCACTGACCCTCAGCCACACCTGGCCCTCAAGGGATCATATCTGAAACAAAGGCAGGCAGACAGTGGCTGGAACTGACAGCTAAGCACAACCAGCTCCGCCCTAACACAAACTGCAGCCAAGACTTGGCAGAGGCACATACAGGGCTGAGTTGCTCAAACAGTGTCTGATCCACAGGGGAATTTAGCTGAGACAAAAACAAATTCTGCAAAGTTGTTCTGTTCTGTCAGCAACATCAACTAGGGCAGGGCTGGAAATGAGTGAACCACCCCAGCCCCCATTAACCACCCAAGGTTGTCAGGTCTCACCTCCCTGCCAGATACTGGCCGAGAGTGGTGGCCTGGCTGAGGAGACATAGATATCCCTATGACTCAGGCAGGCAAAAACCCCTGGAGCATCTGCTCATTGGAGGGAACTGGATCACAGCTCTGCAGGGTTACCAGTGACTGAGTGTGACAGAGATGCAAGGTGGGAAAGGAGGCATCAACCTTCCCAGATTATTTCATTTGCTGGGTGGGTCCTTCTCACCTCATGAAGCACCAGAATGAGTCATACTCGAACTCCCAGTAGACCCCTGCTATCTAGGTGCTTGAGACCTTTTGAACTCTCCCACCTGAGACCAGTGCTGACTGGGACAGTTGATTTGGACCACTTGAACTAGGCCAATCACCTGAGGACTATCCAAAGTGGTACCCTGGGTGTGTGGTTGTGGGAAGGTTTGATTTTCCTTTTCCAACTGTTGCCTGTTGGGGGTGGGGTGACTTAATTGCTGGTATTTCTCCACAGCTGAGACTTCAACACAGAGTAACTGATTCACTAGGGTAAGATAGAGACCAGCTGAAAATAAGACAGAGCCAATTAGCCCCCACCACACTAAGAAGGTCCCCAGTTTCTCAGGCTGTAGCACTGCACAGGTCCTTGACAAAGCTCTAGGGGAAAAGGTACAGACACCAGTCCTAGCTTTGGGGCAAAGGACTGGCCTATCACTGCTCCTGGAGCCCCCAAACCAACTTCTTTTTATCTGCTCATCTAGCCAAATGGTGTAAAATAATCATGGGGCGGAATCAGCAGAAAAGCTCTGGTAACATGAGTAACCAGAGTAGATCAACCCCCCCCCCACCAAGGAACAATTTGGTGGACACCACTGAAGATCCCATTCATAAACAGATGGCTGAGATGTCAGAAACTGAAATCACAATTTAGATTGCAAATAAGATCAATAAAATAGAGGAAAAGTTGGAATTAGAAATTCAAGGAGCATTTCAAATGTTGTCTCAAGAATTCAAGGAATTCACCAGGGATTTTGACATATTGACACAAGAATTTGCAGCCCTCAAAGATCTGAGAAATGCAGCAGAATCCCTCAGTAACAGAATGGAGCAAGCAGAAGAAATGATTTCTGACATTGAAGACAAAGCTTTCAAACACTTCCAAACTCTCAAAGATGAAGAGAAATGGAGGGCAAAAATGGATCATTCTCCCAGAGAGAGACACCCCCCAGGTACATCATAATTAGCTTCACTAAAGTTAATGTGAAGGAGAAAATTCTGAAAGCAGCCAGACATAAGAAAACCATAACCTACAAGGAGAAGAATATTAAAATAACTGAAGATATCTCTGCTGAAACCTTTCAAGCTAGAAGAGGGTGGTCACTGACTTTTAATCTCCTAAAACAAAATAACATCCAACCAAGGATCCTGTATACAAATAAACTGAGTTTCATTTATGATGGAGAAATTAAATACTTTAATGACATCCACATGTTGAAGAAATTTGCCATAGCTAAACCAGTTCTCCAGGATATTCTCAGACCTATCCTCCATAATGACCAGCACAATCCTCCACCACAAAAGTAAACTCACTCAGAAACTTTTGATCAAATTCCAACTTCC